>PVIJ01017352.1:0-29649 GCA_004024925.1 Scalopus aquaticus
AGAAACCAGATTCAAAAAGTGGGGTCAAGCCATTGTGAACTTACCTTATAACATTCTTTATTCTTTAATGATCAAACTTCACAATATAAGCTCAAATTCCTCAACAGGTTCACATTTGTCAAAATTAACTCCAGAGTAGCACCTATTGGCAAGATGGGTTGATGGGGTGTATTCAGAGAGTCTGATGTGTGAAAAGAGAAATATATGGGTGAAGGATCATGTCACAAAGAGCTCCTGATATGCCCACACACTGTACAGGAAATCACAAGCCCTGCCCAGCATCTTGATAATCTTCACTAGTGACCAGCTCCCACTCCAGTTCCTGTGCACATCTCCCATTTCAGAAGCAGAGAAATGCCCTGTGGTATCACTCGATTGCAGAAAGACTCACCACAGATCAAGTCTCCCTCTCTAGTCAGAAAAATGGGAGAAGGGTAAGATAATACATCAAAAGCTGTTCTATCCAGAGTCACTTAAGGTTTTGCTCTAAGATTCCACTCTCTTTTTTTTTATCCATTTGGGGTGCTCTATCCAAGGATCATGGTGTTTACTCAGTAAGAGGTAAGAAATGTGAAGCTCCTTTTAGGAAACTTTGGGTATCAGAGCCTCCAAGTGTGGGAGATCTGAACTGAGTCACCCAGCAACTTTCTCCCCTCTGAATCATCTCCCCATATGCAACCCTTGGTCCCAGTCTCTCAAATCTTCTGTTATGGAGGAAGTTGCTTCTCATATTAATTTAGGGATCAAAGTAAATGCAGACATTGCTCCCAGAACTAACTGCTACTAACTCAGACTTGTTCAAATGACTTAAAAAGTTCTTCTCTTGGATCCCAAGAGGAAAAAGCCCAGTCTGGAGTAACTGAGAGGTGTTTCATGAGGGAACTACTTGCAAAGATGGACAGGATTCAGAAGTAGCAATGCTTGGTGAAGCATCCTCAGTAAACAGCAGGGAGACTGTTTGTGCCCTTAGGCTTAAAGGGACTAGGGAAGCACATGTACCCAGAAGGGAGCAGCCACAGCAGCAGGAGAGGACCTGCAGATGGGTGGAGAAGCATGCCATTGCCACACAGCCTAGCAGGGAGAGGAGCAGGAGAAGAAAAGCCCAAGGTCTCCCCTGCCCTCCCATCTCTTGGGGGTACCTCCCAGTGGCTCACTCACCAAAACCAGGAGAAAGGATCCAACAGAGGAGGTATAAAGAAGCCCTTTGGCATGCATGAAGAGTAGAAAAGGCTGGAAAAGTGATCACTAGGGCAAATGGGAACTATTTCTAACATCTCCTTATCTGCCTCTTAGGTTTTTACTTCCGATTTGTCTCTATCTCAGTGTCATTGATAGTTTCCCATCTAAGCTCAGAGTTAATTTTTTCTTTTGTTTGCAATTTCTTTAGTTTCACATTTGTGGAACAATGACCCACAGTCATCCAAAACTCTCTCTCTCTCTCTCTCTCTCTCTCTCTCTCTCACACACACACACACACACACACACACACACACACACACACACTACGACTACTACTACTACTACTACTACTACTGCTACTACTACTACTACTACTACTACTACTACTACTACTAAGGCTCTCATGAGAGACAAAATGGGTTGGGTTTATGTAGCACACACCCAAACTCATGCCAGTCTTCCTTCCCTGTATTCACTCAGCTCCAATGAGTGAGTGAGTGTATTCACCCACTCACAAATGGTGCTTCAAAAATGGTTCTATGTACTCAACAAAGCCATCCTGTGTCCTCACTTCAAAGGCATATAGTTATCTGGGCACACATAGGTAATTCTTCCAAACACACACTGTACTCTCAACAAGAAGTACTGCAATGAACGAAATGTTCTTCTTTTGTTTTGTGTGTCATAATACACACAAATTGAACATTTGCAGAAGCCCTGCACACAGAGCTGGGCTCTAGGGATATAAAGAGTGTTTCTGGCTTCCTTACAGTTGGCACCAGAACCGATTCTCACTCACCTGGCAAGGCCATATTTATACCTGTTCTATCAAAAGAGCACATTCTCCTCACGTCCCTAAAGCTTGTTCTTTCACCTCAGTTGGTGGGTCACTTTTAGCCATGTAGGTGTTTGTGGTTATCTAGCATTTTCCTGAATTCCTGCACCTGAGAGAAAATTTCTGGTCCAGGAAAGAAGTAATGCTTGAGCCCACAGCCCTCTCCTGCTTTCTCAGATTGCATCACAGACACTTAATCTTTCATCTTCAGGAAATTCTTAGGCATGAGAAATCCTCTGGACAAGTGGCAGTGAGGAGATATAAGCTGGATATAAATCATTTCCACACCAGTAGAAGGGTCTGTAGAGAGAGCCAGTCTTTAGAGTCAACAAGAACTGGGTGTGAGTACAGGCTCTAGTGCTCCAAGGTTGTGGGTTCCCTGTAAGATTATTAATTTCTGCAAAACTCCTCTGTAGCATGGAGACAGAATTCCATGTAGCAGGGTGTCCATGGGACTCAGGGGTCATCAAGCAGGTTCTCAAGTCTAGATTTCGTTCCCAGAGCAGCAGTGGAAGGTTTTTATATATGGGTCCCACTGTCCCAGCCTGGGGGACCATGATTACACCAATGAATGAAAGTGATCAGACCCCTCCTCTAACTTTTAACTTGGGGATCGTGATTCTGGCCTTGCTTGTCTTCATCATTACTTTGAGTAGGTTTGTAAGAAATGCTGTTGTGCTGGGGACTGGGGCATCCTCATGCAAAGGTGTGTGCTCTCCATTTACATCCTCATCTTGGCAGGGTCCGATTCCCTCTTCCTCTCCATCCAGATTATGAACACCCTGGAGAAATGTACCTACTCCTTCCAGTCCATTTCACTCTCCACTCCCACCTTTTTCTTTAGTGTATAGAACTCCGCCTGCCTCATAGGTCTGAGCATTAGCACCACCAGCACCAAGCACTGCCCTGTCCACCTGTACCAGGCTGATCACACCATCAGAGCTCACAACATTGTCAGTTGTCAGATGGGCCCTGCCTTAGACCCTGTCCTGAATGCTGAGGATCTTGGAAGGGAAGTACTGTGACTTTTTGTTTAGGGGTCGAGACCAAGTTCAGGATTAGATATTTGAGTTCATCACTGCATGGTGGCTGCTTTTATGATTTATGCTCATCTGTGTCCACCCTGCCGGTCAGATTGCTCTGTGGCTCCCAGAAGATGAGCTGACCCAGAACCTTAGTCAGTGGTAGCTAGGTACGTGGCCCCATTTACAATGAGTACTATTTCATTGTATGCTGTTACAATGAAGAAAAGGTTAGGACAGATGGGGAAGGGCATGCATGGCAAATAATGAGGGGCTTTGATTCTTACCTCGAAACTCTCCCAGGCTGACATTGCTGCCAGGCACACAGTTGACAGCAACGGACTCCACAGCAACACTTTTGCAGGAAGGGCAAGAATGGGGTGGGAGTGGGTCAAGGTGAAACACGGGAGTAGAGTGGGATCCAATGTTGAGAAACATCTCGTGAGGGGGCCGTGATCCAAATGACTCAGGCTCCCATTCACCAGCAAGCCCCTGTCCAGGAAACCACAGAGGCCGTCCGGCATCATGATAAGTGCCCCCTAGCGCCAGGCCCCACTCCTGCCAGTGCCGGCTCCTCTCCAGAGCAGACGTGTCCTAAGCGGTTGTCGATCCCAGGAGGCTCTTCTCTTCAGTCCACGACAGCTTGTCACTTTCATGAAGGAGATGGAGGAAAGGTACGTTTATCAATTATTGATTTCCAAGATACTGCAGTTACCAGAATCTCATGGTTCTCTGTGCTCTAGCTGAAGCTGCAGCTGTGGTGTAGGGGCCAGGCCCTTGGGTGGAGTAACAGTCACTGCAATGCACAGCCTGGCAGGGAGGGAGCCAGAAAGTTAAAACCTCAAATCCCTCTCCTCCTTTAGTGTCTCCTCTCTTCTGAAAGCACCCAGAACCAGAGGGAGAGGGACCCCATCCTTGAGACACAGAGATGTCTCCCCCAGGATTCAGGGGGTAGAGAAGAGACAAATGGGGGTTGATGGCAAATGGAAAAGGTCTATCTCTGTGTACAGCCTCCCCGGAGCCGTTATTTTCAAAGATCTTTTCACTTTCTCAATGAGATTGGAAATTTTCTCATTGTATCTTCTCAATTTGTTGGTTGGTTGCTTGACTGTTTGCACCTCTTTAGTGCGGCTTCTCTGAAAAACCTTTATTTTCACAATGCCTTAATTTGGAATGTAGTATTTATTTTAAAAGACAGCAGTACACAGTTATTCATCAATATTTAGTTTATGATTTTCACGATTCTCGATGAAACCCATTATCACAGTGACTTAGAGAAAAGAGGGGCCACAATGACAGCTCTGGTGAACCCCCGGGGGGGCCTTTCTGAGCTGCTGCTCTGCTCCTCCAGAGCAGGGGCCTCATCCTGTGTTCCTGCGCCTCAGGGAGCACGGCATTCCCGCCCCGGGGAGAAAAGGAAGAGCACAGAGCTCCCGCTTCCTTCTCACCTCTGGTGCCAGCAGCTAGCCCCTTCATGCTGTCCAGAATGGGAGGCTGGAAAAGGGGGTTCTTTTACTTGGCCCTTACTCTAAGAATGATTATGCTTGGGAAGAAGAGAAAGGATAGAGGGAGCAACTAGCAGTGTCTATACTTGGGTCTCTCTGAGTATCTGTGCTCCCATGGACCTTTGGGGGAGCTACACACACACACACACACACACACACACACACACACACACACGATGGGACAAGAATAGAGGGAACGCCTATGGGTGGGGACCCAGGACCCCTCGTCAGTCTTGGCCCTAATTATCAGGAAACATTTTATCCTCTTTAACCTCACTTTCTCTGTGTCCATGAGGTTGTGATGGCAGGTGGTCTCCCAGAGACGGGCACTTGATGCTGGGACTTGAGAACCACAACACCATCTTGGCAGGGTTAGGCTGCTTGATCTCTAGCTCACTGGGGGTGACAGCTATGGACACCCACCTGAGAGCAAAGGTGCAGGCTGTGTTCAGCCCCATAAATTAAAAGCACAGGTGCCGTGATAGTGAATAAAAGAGGTTGTGCTGTTCCTCTATCTCCTCGCCAGGCCACCGGGACTGCAGGAACTAAGAGAACACCTGAGGGCTCAGTCCTTGCCTCTCTGCCCTGGGAGGACATGTCCTCTTTCTATTCGGGGCCTCCTCTGAGTGTAGAGCAGTGGTTACTCTTTCTGAAGCAGAAAGAACTCAAGCTCTTGATTTTTGTTCCTAGCAGGCTTCCACTCACATCCACTTATCTCCTTACTGGGTTGCTTCCTTGTGCTCATTGTTGGAAATTTGCTAGATCTAGGTTACAAGTCCCACAATTTTGATATTCTGGTATTTCTATGAGCACTACTGCTTTGCTTTTGCCCTCCACACCCTCCATGAATAGATGAGTCCCTCCTCTGACTGTGGGGCTTCAGGGCTGATTAAGAACAGAAGCCCCATAAAAACCTGCGTGTTCTACTCTGGACTGCACCACTATTTGCCTGACCTGGCAAATATCCTTCTACTGCTGCTTGCTCCAATCTTGATTTGTAGATGGGACAAAATATTTACCCCACTGACCTCTGAAGAGAATTTAAAGAGGTTGTCCTGGAAAAGCACTGGCTCAGCTGCCATGATTCCCCCAGATTTGAGTAAACCCTCATTCCTAAGTTGGAACTCATGTAAGATGTGTCTTTTCATTCAAAGCCATGCACAGTGTGGAAAAGAGCCCTTGTTCTATTTTGTGCCTCTTTGCCAAAGTATCATTTCACAAATGCTTTCATCAACAAAGCAAACACCTCACCGCTCCACAACGGGACAGAATAGGTGGGCTTGTATTATACAGTTCGTGGCAAATCACTGAGATACATCCATGCTTCACTCCTCTCTGCCTAGCCCCACTACCACCTCTCCCTTTCCCAACTTGCCCCTTTCTGCTCTACAATGCAGTGAGATTCAGAAAGAGTCTATTCCTTGCACTAAACTATGGGCTTTAATCTTCCAGGTGCTGACCAAAGCATGTACTGGCCTTCCTCAGGTTGAAGAACTCACATTGGACATCTGGAGTTAAGTGCACAGCCATAGTCAACGCTCCCAAACACAGCAAGATGGAATAACAAGGAATGAAATTCCCTACATTACTTTTTCTCTCTCTTTTTGCATTGTTTTTTTTTATTGAGGCACTGGTTTACAACACTGTATATAACCAGAGGTAGGGTCACACCTACTCATGTTTCCTGGTGACTCGTTTCATTTGGAAATTTAGTTTGACATTAAACCCAAGGTCTCTACCACCCCTGAGCCCACGGATACATCCTTCATTTGGTCACAAATGTTATGAGAACCACTGTGTCACCCACACACACTGGGCACTGAAGACACAACAATGGACGAGAGAAAAATCTTCCAGTTCAAATAGCTCACACACTGGGTCATTTCTAGCCAAACAGGCCTGGCCTGAGCACAACTGTCATAGTGAGAGGTCATGTTTCCTCCTGACACTCATCATGATGTTCCCCTCTTCCTGGTGCATGGACCATTCTAGGCACTGGGGTGGTCGGTAAGCCAGGCCTGGGGCTTCTGACTTCCTGCCCCTAGGAGGAAACCTCAGTCCAGCGTAGAAGAAATGCTGGTCACAGTTCTGTCTCTGTCCCACACAAACTGCCAGATTTCTCCCTTCTTCTTCCTACAGATATGATACAGCTTAGGGAGTGATTAAGGATGGTAGGACCATAGAATATTCCCATGTCAGAAGAGGATCCTCTTTGCAGTAGAGATAGTCCAGCCTTTAGAATAAGAGAGAACTGGGTTTGAATCCAGCGCCCAAGACTCCAAGTCTCTGTGCTCTCTGCAGGTTTTCCTTTCTCTGCAACATTTGTGTAGCAATTCCCAGGTAGCAGGCTGACCATGAATCACTGATGACTCAGCAAATGTTCCCAGGGACGCAAGTGGAAGTTTTCTGAGCATGGATCCAGCTGTGACAAGAAATGGAAGTGACCCGGACCTTTCTGGAAATTTTGACATAGAGAGTCTAATCATGGACTCGCTCTATTTAATCATCGCCCAGGTTGGGCTGACAGGAAACGCAGCTGTGCTCTGGCAGCTGGGCTTCCGTGCACGGAGAAACGCCTTCTCCATCTACATCCTCTACCTGAGGGCACTGACATCCTCTATCTCATCCTCCAGATTAGATACTCCCTGCTGGAACTCATCAGCTCCTCCCAATCTAGCTCCATCCCCAACTTTCTCACCACTGTGATGACGCTTGCCTGCATGGCAAACGAGCGTTCTCAGCGCCATCAGCACTGAGCGCTGCCTGTCAGTCATGTGCCCCATCTGGCACTGCTGCCACCACCCCAGACACCTGTCAGCTGTCGTGTGTGCCCTGCTCTGGGCTCTCTCCCTGCTGCTGAGCGCCCTGAGCATCCTGAGCACTACTGTGGCATCTTGCATGGAGACGCTGATGATGCTTTGTGTCAGATCATTCACTTCATCATTGACACGTGGCTGATTTTCTTACTTGGGCTCCTCTCAGGGTTCTGCTTGGCCCTGCTGAACAGACTTCCGTGTGGGGCCCAGTGGATGCAGCCAGCAGGCGGTGTGTGCCCGTCGGCCTCACTGTGCTGGCCTTCCTACTCTTTGTCCTGCCCTCTGACATCCTTTTTTTCCTTTTATTCTGGATTCAGGATGATACTGACATGCTCCCCTATCACCTCGACCTGCTTGCATGTGCCCGTCCCGTGTCAGCAGCTGTGCCAACCCCATCATCTACTTCTTGGTTGGCTCCTTCAGGAGGCGGAAGCAGCGACGGGGGAGCCAGTAGAAGAGCCTCAAGCTGGCACTCCAGGGGGCTGTGCCGGACATTCCCAAGGTGGACGCACGTGAAGGCACCTCCCCAGGAGAACCCCGAGATGTCAGGAGGCAGCGGGTACCCTGACTCAGAGCTTGGCTTCGGTCACACCCAGGTGGCTTTAAGAGCCAACTTGTCCTTATCGGTGGGGGGAGGTTTTCATAACTTCTCTCAGCTCTGGGCCCCTGATACTAAAACAGGTAAGGTAACCCTCCTCCTCGTGAGGATGGACTGGAACAGCATCTGCGAAACAAGCACAGAGCCAGCCTCAGACAGCCTGACCCGGGGCCTGCACGGCATCCCCAGGTGAGCTGGCCACCTCCGGGTCTAAGACTCTTCCCACTTGTGAAGAATCCCTTTCAGCACACACAGAATGCCGAGCAACGAACAGTCCAAATTTCTGTGTTCGCTGAGGTTGACAATGACAAGAGGAATGTTACATAATGACAAGTTCTTTGGTCATTTTCCTACACTTTGCTGAAAAACATTAAAAGAATTGAAATTCAGGCTAGTTCCAAAGAGTAATCTTCTTTGATTTTGACAGGCCTCAGAATATCGCCCTAACTTAAAATTTACATTGAACAAATGACATAATGAATAAACAAATAACTTCAGGAATGTTTAAGTCAGGCCGGGGCTCAATTGCTAGCTACCAGCCTTTACCACCACCTTTCAGTTAACATTTGCCCAGCTTCAACTCTTGCAATTCTTGTAAGCATGCGTGTTACAACCAGATCCACCAACACCAAAGCAGATCTAAAGTTAAAAGTAGCTGTCTCCTTGTAGGTTTCATTCACATGCCTCTAGGAAACCCCACATGCACCCTGCTCCTTCTTCCCTCTGGGGCTCTCTAGTCCCAGCAGGTTTCCAACGGTTCTTTCTACTTTCTGAGTTCTTTGAGGACAGGACATATATGAGATCTATCATTTATTCTTAAGAGCTAAAAACATGCATTTCATTAATCTGACTACATACAAAATAAACTTCACGTTTGCTCAAAAATGATTGTTTACATGTTGCAACTTTAATGCTATTACGTTATCATTAATAATCTCAACAAGAGATGGTGATTTGCATTGTTCGTAAGTTTTCAGTTTCATGGTTTGGCAATGAATACATCCATGACTCAAATCTCAGTCAAGCAACCAAGCCATAAGGTATTTCCCCTCTGAGATCCCCACCATGTTCCTCCCAGTCACCCCTCCTGCTCGAGAGGAGCCAAGTGTGTCACCTCTGGCACTAAGATCAGAGTCACCTGACTTTCAACTTCATATATTTAGGGCCATACCATGTACTTTTTTGTTCCTACCCTCCTCCACTGCACACAGCCCATAGTGCAGGCGTCCTGATGAATGTCCACTCCCTGAAGAAGCCCCCTCACTGAGTCCACACCCCCTGCCGGGAGCACCTGGAGGTGTCATGGAGGTGGCTGTGGGGTCCACATGAGCTGATTCTAAACATCGGGGGGACAAATGCCAAAAAATAACTGGATATCTGCAGAGTCACGGGGGAAGAGCATGCCAGCGTGCAGAACATGAGTACAAGTGACATTCTGGCTGCAGCCGTGAACAGTCCCAAATGCACAAGTGAGATTACTGCCTGCGGAACCCAGCGCAGCTGGGACAAAATGATTGTTATTCAGTATGTGGCTCGGGGGTTGATGAGCATGGAAAACAGTCAGCTGACTGCCACCCCTCCTTAGTCCAGGTTAAACCAAGTGTATCAAGGACTTGTTCATAAAAGTCCTACAAACACAAGAAAATGTCTCATCGCAGTGATACTCTCAGACCCAGAGGAGAAGCCTGCGTGACTGGCACCTGTTCCCCTGAAGCCACAATGAGAAAGGGACAAATTCAACCTGATGAAAAACAAGCATCTCCATGACAAGGCAATTCCAAAAGCAGGTAGAGCCCAGGCAGGGCCAGTAGCCAACAGGAGCAGCTAAGGTCCAGGTGGGACCATGGGAAGCAGGACAGGTAGTTGTGAGGTGCCCCCACTTAGGCAGGTGGGTGCTGCCTTACCTGCCAGACCTAGGTAGAAGTTTCCTGGCGCCCTCAGCTTGCAGGGGAGAGAGGAGCCATCCTGCTCCCTCCTGCCTACCTTGGGTCTGCCATCTCCACGGCACCCTCTCTGATGTCAGGGCCTGTACACAGGGGCAGTGATGGAACCAGAGGACGAGCAGACCTGTCTCTACAGAGCTACAGAGCATCTGGGTTTCCTGGTGGGTCATCTGGACACATGCCCAGTGTTCAGATAATAAACCCTTAACATCTTACTGTGAAAGTGAAGCAACCAGAAGGTAGCAGGGGAGGGAAGGGGCCTAATAGAACATGGTGGACAATTGTTGGGGTGCTGATGGTGAGCAGGGTGTAAAGTATACATTTGTAGAGGTTTGAACCTGTTGCCCCTGGAGCAGATACAAAGATGTAAACCTACTTTATTTCAGTAACTATAATTTGGAGGCCAAAAAAAAAAATGCTAGTGAAAGAAAATACCCCTTAATAAAAAGTAAGAACCACAAAGATCACAAATTAAGAACTGAGGTGCTTAACTTTTTATTTTCCAGCAGGTAGTGCTCTGGCTTTATTAATTAATTTGTTTGTTTATTTATCTATCTCTTTTTAGATGACTGCTGGCAGCTGCACTGGCTACAGGTAAGCAGGGCATGGTGGACAAGCTGCTGCTCTGCTGGGGAAGCAGAAGAAGGGCTCAGACGGTGCCATTTGCTGCCTCGGATGAACGTGGTAGCTGATCCGTGGGCGTGAGCCTATTGTTATCCCTCCTCTTTGAAGTTTCACATCTGAGACTCATCTTTCTATTATGGACAGCTCACGGCCCCAAGAGTCAGAAAAATGGAGTATAGTGCAGACTGCTTTGTTGCTGGGGTCCCAGCCTGGGGCAGCACCTCTATTCCTTGTCTCTGGGCTTCACCCAAGACAAGGCCATGTACCAACAGGCTGTCATCTCTCTTCTCCCTGGGGGCTTTCACAGGGCCGGCAGCCCTTCCGTCTCTGTCTCCCCCCTACACCACGTGTGTGTCCACTTCCATCACCTTCCATCACACAGATGCTCGCATTCCTCAGTGTCCCTACTGCAGTCTTCATTGGGGTCTGAATTGCAGGGGGTGCTTCAGCTTCACCCCTATTCTGTAGTATTCTCTCAGTGGTGTCCCTTTACTGAATAGTTGTTAGTTGTTCCTCTTATGAGAGGGAACAAAGCAAAGAATATCTTGTGTCACCATCTCTGTGGTCAGTTGATCATGATGTTATTATTATAATTGTTTTATTATAATCCACGAACCACACCCATATAAAACTAGGCACTTAACTGATAAATGTGTGGACTGATTGCTCCATTAACCAGCCATTCACTGTCTCTATTCCCCTCCTTGGGCATCCCTATTCCTTAAGATACAGCAATATTTAAATTAGGTCAATTAATAACCCTGCAATGATTATTTATAATAACTAGGAGATTGGATCAAGAAGATGTAGTATAACCATACAATGGAATACCAGTCAGCCATAAACAGGGATGAAATACTGTCATTTATAGCAAAATGGAAGGAGTTAGAGGAAATTATTTATTTATAGTAAAGCAAGTCAGGATGACAAAATAAATATTGGACATTTATATAGTAACCTATTTGACAAAATAATATACTTACCAAAAGTAGCAGACATTAAAAATAAAAGAGGATTATGAGTTTAAGAGGGAGGCAGGAGGAAGAAAGGATCAAGGGGGTATAAGGGACAGTGGTGGGGTGGGAGAATAACACTGTAATTGCCCTAAGTGTTCAAGTCAAAAGTAGTTTTGTTTTTCTATCTGGGCACATGTGCCACTCACCCTCCACTAAATCACCCACTCCCATATGCCATCTGCTTCCCTCCCCATCTCCTCTTCCTCCTCCCCCCTCCCACCTTCCCTCTTGGCTGTCACTTTAAATCAAAGCCAGAAACGATTAAGCTTAGTGAGGAAGTCATATCAAACACCAAAATAGGCCAAAATCTTGGCCTCTTGCACCAAACACTTAGCCATGTTGTAAATACAAAGGAAAAGTTCTTAAGGGAAATTAAAAGTGCTACTCAGTGAACACATGGATAAGAAAGCAAATGACCTTATTGCTGATATGGAGAAAGTATTCTAGATAGGCCACATATTCCATTAGCTTAAGCCTTATGCAGAACAAGACCCCAACTCTACTCAATTCCATGAAAGTTGAGAAAGGTGAAGAAGCTCTAGGGGTAAAATGCTTAAAGCTAGCAGAAATTGTTGCATAAGGTTTAAGGAAGGTAGCTGTATCCTTTACAGAAAAGTAGAAGATACAGCAGCTCTGATGTAGAAGCTGCAGGAAGTTATTCAGAGATGAAGGTGGCTGCACTTTCAGTGTAGATGAAACCATTTTATATTGAAAAAAGATACCATCTGGGACTTTCTTTGCTAGAGAAAAGTCAATGCCTGGCCTCAAAACTTCAAAGCACAGGTTGACTATCACATCGGGGCAAATACAGCTGGTGATTTCAATTTGAAGCCAATGTTCATTTACCATTCCAAAAACCCTTAAGAACACAGTTAAATCTATTCTGCCTACGCTCTATAAATGGAACAACAAAGGTGGGTGATAGCACATCTGTTTGCAACTTGGTTTAATGACATTTTAAATCCACTGCTGAGAACTAGTGCTCGGGGTGGGAAAAGAGTCCTTGCAAAATATCACAGCTCAGTGACAATGCATCTGGTTAGCCGAGAGCTCTGATAGAGATGTACAGGGAAATTGATGTTTTCATGCTGGTTAACACAACATCCATCTACAGCCAATGGATTAAAGAGGCATTTCAACTTTCAAATCTTGTTATTTAAGGAATGCATTTTGTAAGGCTATATAGCTGCCATCGACAGTGATTCCTCTGATAGATCTGAACAGAGTACATTGAAAAACTTCTGGAAAGGTCTCACCATTAAGAAGCCATTAAGAACATTTATGAGTTGTGAGAGGTCAAAATATCAAAGTTAACAGCAGTTTGGAAGAGACTGATTTCAACTCCATAGAAGAATTTGAAGGGTTCAAGATTTCAATGGAAGAAATTATTGCAAATGTGGTAGAAATATCAAGAGAAACAAAACTATAAATAATAAATTTAGAAATGAGGAGTTATACCATGATAAAACCGTTTTATTGATCCACCATTGGTTTATAGTACCATACAGGTTTTAAGAATATTGCTCACACCCTATAAATGTATACACCACAACAAAACACCACCAACATTCTACCATTCACCACACTCATATTGACTCCTCCTAAGTGGTCCTCCCACCTCCCTAGATAGATCAGATCAGTCACATATTCCCTTAAGCCAAAGCCTAATGCAGAACAAGTCCCTAATTCTAGTCAATTTCATGAAAGTTGAGAGAGGTGAAGAAGCTCTAGGGGGAAAAAATTTAAAGTTAGCAGAGATTGTTAAATAAGGTTTAAGAAAGGTCTCTGTAACAGAAAAGTGCAAGGTACCTTGTTTTTTAGACATGATGCTATTTTATACTTAAGGAACTACAGTGTACTGTAAATATAACTTCTGTGTGCACTAGAAAATCAAAAAAATTCATGTAATATGCCATTGCGTCATTTGCATGTGTGGTGGTCTGGAACTGAACCAGCACTATTTCCAATTTATACCTGTATTTTATTTGTAGGAATTTTTATATATGTTGAATGAGTTCTATGCTCATTATATCTATTCTATATATGAATCCACGTTCTGGTCTATTTGTTATTAATAGATTTCATATTTTATAGCACTTTTTAAATAAATGTTTATTGTAGTAACATTGGTTTGTAACATAGTACATTTTAAGGTTCATAAAAGATTAACAGAAAGTACAGAGGGTTCCCATATATTCCTTCTCCCCAGACACACTCCCCAAGTTTCTCCTGTTACTAACATCTTCCCCCAGTCTGGCACACTTATTAAGATCAATAAATGAATACTGATACATTATTATAAACAGAGGCTCACAGTTTACAATAAAGTTCTCTCTCAGTGTTTAGTTCAATGGGTTTGACAGTGCAGAATATCACTTTTCTTCTGTTACAGTATAATTCAGAATATTTTCTCTGCTCTGAAAATGAATTGAAAATGGTAGTATAGGCTGGTTTTGTTTTTGTTTTATTTTTAATCCTGCTTGGTAATACCTGCGCTACCAGGATCTGTGGTTTGGTGCCTGTCAAAGATTTGGAAAAAATCTCAACTGATATTCCTTCAAATAATTCTTCTATCCTTTTCTCTCGTCTCCATCTTAGAGTCCCATTATGTCTGTGTTACACCTTTGGTAACTCTCATAGCTCTTGAACATTGGGATCCATTTTTTCATGCTTTTTCTCGCTTTGCTTTTCAGTTTGTGAAATTTCCATTAATACATCTTTAGGTTAGTGTATCTGCACAGTGAGAATATGCAGTCTACTGATGAATCCATCAGAGGCATCCTTCATTCCCATTACGATGTTTTTACTTACTTACACCATTTCCTTTTTCATAGTTTCCTTATACTGTCCATCTGTTCTTGCATATTGTCCACTTTTTAAATTTGAACTTTGGCATATTAATCACACTTTAATTCCCAGTCTGATAAATCTAAAATCTCTGCCATATCCTAAATTCTTTATATATTATATGGAGAGTCCATTGACCTTGGGGGTAATACAGGCAAATTAAAAAATAAATATACACCTTTTTCTTCAAATCTGTAATCATAACCAAAAAAAAAAAAAGAAGAATTTAGGAGAAAAGCTAAAGCAAGTTGTTGATTCTGGGAAATAGGATTCAAGAAGAACTTTACCTTTCTTTGATAATCATGTATGTCAATAGGAAAGAAAATGGCACCTGCATGTGTTACTACCATGATAGAGAAAGGAAAAGGTCATGGAGGACCTTGAGTGACAGGTGAGGAGAGCGCGTTTATTCTTAATTACAAAGCTTTCCAGTGTAGGATCACATGCTCAGCATTGTTCTTTCCTTTGCTAGAATACACTGGTCAACAAAATTTTACAAAATCCTTATCACTGAAATAAAATTAGTCCTTTCCTATCAATTTGTATGTGCTCAACACGAATATGACAGTCAAATTCTAATTTTGGCTCTAGTTTTTTTTTTTAATCTGCAATAAATTGATGTTTACATCACAAAAATGCATGCCAATAGTAATAGGCCTTGGTAAATACCTGTAAAAAAATCAAGTCATAGACTACTTCTTAGATTTCTTCGCTTGTCTCTTGTACAACTGTTCAGGAGCACCTCTGGGGAGTGTCCAGCAGTAGTCAGCCAGCATTGTCGTGGACCATTTTCCATAGTATCGTTGTCCACTGGTGCGATATCTTGATGAAAACGTTTGCCATGTTCATCACTAACCATACCACAGTTTTCAGGGAAGAAATCCAGATGGGAATGAAGGAAGTGGATCTTTAGAGACATATTGCAGCCAAGTTTCTGATACTGCATCAACATGTCTTCTACTAGTTCCTTGTAGTTTTCTGCCTTAACATTCCCAAGAAAGTTTGTAGACACTAAGCAAAAAGCTCTCTATGCTTGTTTCGCATCACCCTGCAGCAAGTTGTTGAACCGGTCATCTCAGTGCTGACGGAATGTTTGTGTAGACTATTCTCGACTTCTTTTGCTTCCTTATTCCACTGGAAAGAGGAGGAACCAAGCAGAATAACAATCTTTTATGTGGTTGCTTGGCTCTCTCCACACCATGGGGACTGCAAACGGCATGGATGATCTTTTGCCATTGAACCACTGTGAAAGCTGTATTGTACATGTAGCACAGCATATATGTGGGCCCCAAGGCTTGTCTTGGTCACCAACCTTGCATCTGAAGTAAAGATGATAAGAATTCTTCACTTGAGAAGTGATCCTTTTCTTCTGGTTGGCAAATGTCACTTCCCACAAATAGAGCAGAAATTGTCCACACTATTAATGCACTTTCGAGGCATTCCTGTTCTGTATTGTGCCTAAATGGATAAAATAATAAACAGTTCTGTGGAACAGTAGCTTAAACTGTCTCACACAAAGTCTGAAATATTTTCAATGCTCAATGTTTCCGACAGGGCTTTATAGAGTGCACTGCTGACGTCAGCTTACTTCAACAGCCACCTGGCAGTAGTATTACATTGCATCAGAAAAGGATGCAATCAACTCTGGATGATGTGTACATTATTGTATTATGCAATGTGATACAATATTACATCATTCTAGGCTGATTTAAGATGCTGTTGCAGTCCTATTGGATAAATTTACACGGTGAAACATACAAAATGAATTATATGAAATATCTTCAAAACGAGGGCTAATAAATTTTTCAGGGTTATATTCATGTTCAGCACACCAAGATACTACAGGTTAGGGCCTTTTTAAGTCAGTTATGATCTCACTGTTGACAAGTGATATTCCCTAAAACCAGTGATAAAATTCTAACAAAATTAGACCCATGTGTTCTGTATCTTGGAAGAAGGTCACAGCAGCCCTTTTAGAAAGGAATCATAATTGGGATATTTCCTATTCTTTCCTTGTCACTTGATATTATACGTTCTATACTGCTAGCAGAAGGTGCTAACGACCTCTGAGTAATAGAATGCTAATACTTCCTAATACGCTGGCACATATGCAGACAGTTATTTAGAAGTGATTTGTAAATTACATAATTCTGTTCTTAAGGCTTAAGGATTTGCTTGGCATTTTTGCCCAAGCACACAGTTACTAGTTAAGGCTCCACAATTTCACCAGCAGGAAGAGGACCGGATGGAGTGGGGAGGGGCAGATTGAGAGATAGGGTTAGAGCTGGACCCAGTGTTGAGAAACATCTTGTGAGGGGACGTGACTCAAACAACTCCACACTCCCATTTGCCAGCAGGTCCCTATACAGGAAATCACAGGGGCTAACCAGATCTTGATAAGCCTCCCTCCAGCCCTAGGTCCATTCCTGTTCCAACAGGATCCGCTCCGAGGCAGAGAAGTGTCCTCCCGTGACTATCAATCCCAGGAGGCTCTTCCCTTCAGCCAGGGTCATCTTCTCACCTCCTGAAAGAGAAATGGAAGAAAGGTACATTTATCAATTATTTCTTTCTGAAGCACTATTGGGTTTTTCCTCTTAGTGCACATCATCTGGGGATGGAGTATTCAGCTGGTGGCTCCAGCAAGAAAAGAGCAGAGAATCAATACCAGCTTCCTCCTGGCACTTTCAATGCTGTAGCAGCCTCAGTGGCGGGAGACCTGAGTTGTAAGACAACAAGGTCACCATGTTGAATCTTCTCTCCATTCTCCTCTTCATTCCAACAATTCAAATTTGCTGTCATGGTAAAATGTGTTGATTTCCTACTTTCAAGAACAAGAGAGGATACATACAAGTATCCTGAAACTAAGTACAGAGAGTCATCCAGTCATCTGTTTTTTTACTCACCTTTTGAAACTTCTGTCCTTTGTGTATCACTCAGGATCCTAGCAGAAAGCAAACGGCCTAAAAAGAATGATCTGCAGTTTGCTTATATGACATTTACCATTATGGGTAGGTTTAAGAAATCTTACATGGAATGGTGACCATTACTCCCCAAGGAAAGCAATAGCAAGGAGCCTTCAAATATCTGAGCTTGAAAGACTAGGGGTAAAATTAGCAGAACTCAGGAGGGCTGTGCTGTGGCTATAGTTGCAGCTGTGGGTATAGAAGGGCACCAGGTGACAGGGGCCATGTCCTTAGAGTCACAGTCTCTGCAACTCACAGCCTGGCAGGGAGAGAACCAGAAATTCAAATCCCCAAATCCCTCTCCTCCTACCTTCAGCTCTTGTCAGTGTCTCCCTTTCACTGAAAGCACCCAGGGGCCGGAGGGAGAGCGAGCCCCTCCGCAAGGCACAGAGACATCTCTACCTGAATGCAGGAGAGTAGCGAAGATGGAAGTGAGACCTGTTGGCAAATGGAAAAGATCCATCTCTTCTTAGAGCCTCTTCCCAGCTGGTATTTCTTGGGACTTCGTGTAGTTGGATCACCTTCTCGTATCTCCTGATCGTCCTGTATATAATCCTCCTAGACTGGCAGTTTGAATATATTTGTTAACACATCTTAATCGAGAGTCACTTCCATCCCTCAGGGTAACATAAATGCCTTGAGAATGGAATGTGGGTTTTGTTTTTAATGGTGGGAGATACAAAGGTATATGTAAATATTTTAAGTTTATGATTTTTGCTAATCTAGAAAGAAATCCATGACAATGACTTAAACAAGGAAAAAATGACTAAGACTGGACTTGTGACCCCAAAGATCAGATAACAGAGCTCTTCCAACTTGCTGTTCCCCTTACCCAGAGAGGTGACTTCACCCTCATGGTCCTACTTACCCCCCCCCACCCCGCACACACACACACATCAGCATGCCTCCCCATGGAAAGAGAAAGAAGGTTGAACACAAGAAGTTGGTGCCTCACACCTGTTTGTCTCCCATTGGCTGGGCCAACTTCATGGTGACCTGCAGCATAAACACAGAATGCTGGAAAATGGGGTCATTTTCTCCAAAGTCTTTGGCTGAATGTTTGAGAAGAAGAGACTGAATAAGGGTGCAGCTAACAGTCTCTGCAATCCTTGGCTCTCATGGAAATTTTTAAAGTAGCCCCTCTCATCATGAATGATGAAGCAAGAATAGTGGGAGGGATTGGCCAGAGCTTCAGGTGACAAGGGCTGTTACTGGAATTTCTATAGCCAATAGGATCTCAGGAAAATTTCTTTGACTCTTTAATCCTCAGTTTCCTCCTCTTCCAAATGAGGATATTGTAATAGATGGGCTTGAAACACATATGTAGTAGAGTCTGGACATAAAATAGTGAACAACAACAGTCAAATGAACCCAGGCAATTCTGGTCAATACTGAGCTTTGAGTTTAATAAGGGAAAAATGAAGAGGAAAAGAAAAAAGGACCTGAAAATTAGAGCTGTAAACTGTGCTCGTTCCATGAGTGAAAATCACAGGTGCCTGGTGGAGGTCAACCAGGACTGCAGGAACTAGAAGGCACACAATGGATGAGTACGCCCTTGGCTCTCTGCAAGGACCTGTCCTCTTCCCACTGGGAGGCCTCCTATCACGTGAGTCCACTGTGGTCTGGAGCAACGGCTGTCTTTTCCGACACAGGAAAAGAAGGTCTCATGCTTTTGAGTCTTGCTCCTGGTTGACTTCTAATCTTATCCACTTTTCTCCTTATTTGATAGTTTTGTCTTTCTTACTATGTGAAATTTGCTTCATCTGGAATAAAATGCCATGATTTTGATCTTCCCCTTGGGATTTGTCTGAGCATTACTGGTGGTTTTCTGCCCCCTCCCCGTGAATAGCTGATGCTCCACCGGGCAGAGGGCTGCAGGGCTGGCCAAGGACCAGGACGCCGAGGCAGACCCGTGGGCCCAGAGCCAGCCTCCACCACTGTTTGCGGGAGACCTGGCGCGTGCCACTCCCTTAGTGCTGCAGTGTCATTACCTATAAGTGGGGAGAAAAGTACTTACCTCATTGGGGTTTTAAGAGGATTAAGAGTTTACACCTAAAGAGCTCTAGACCAGCTACTAGTCTTCATACAGATGTGTCAGTCCTTCTTTTCCAGATTGGAATTCACATGAGCATCTGTGTTTTCATCCCAAGCTCTGCACAGTGTAGAAACAGTCAGTTTTTCTATTTTCCACCTCTTACCTCAAGATACCTCATAAATGCTTAACAACAAATCCAATGCCACGCCATGTAATGGGGGAAGGGAAGATGGTGACTATATTTTACAGTTCAATACTAATCAGTCACTGATGTCCCTTAGCTCTGCCCATGTCTTGACTCTCTCCATTCAGCCCCTTTACAACTTCTTTCTCTCCTTTCCTGACTTGTTTCCTTCTCCTCTAACATGCAAAGAAATTTACAAAAGCACCCAATCCTCTCACCTAACTGTCATGAAACCCTTGAGGGACTCCCTTGAGCCACATGCTGGCCCTCCGCGAGTGCAGATTCACAGGACCCATCACCAGTTATTCAGGCATGATTTCTCTCATGCAGAGATTTCTGCTAAGGAAATAATGAGCAAAGATTAGTCTTGTTATTTATAGGGTTTGTTTTTTTCTGGTGACTAACATTTGAAATGTTTATTCCACTGAAACCAAATTTCTACTACATTTAGGCTCCCCATTCACTCATTCATCCATTTGATGATTAAAAATTCCTTGACTCCCCACTCTGCCCCTCACATAGAGCCTGGCAATGGACACTCGAGTGGAGAGTATAGAAGCATATCCTGTCCCCATAAAGCTGACGCACTGGGCCCTTTCTAGCCTGACAGGACCAGCCATAGTCACATCTGTAACAGCATGATGTCATAGCTCCTTCATGGCCCTAAATCATTTCTCCCTGGTGGGTGGACAATCCACAGCCCGTAGGTCTTGCTAGAGCTCCTGACTTCCTGCCCCTAAGAGGAAACCTCAGTCCCAGAGTACAAGAAATGCTGAACTCAGAGTCCTGCAGCCATATCATACAGCCTACCCAGAGTTTTCTCCTCCTGCCTTTAGGGAACGTGGCATGGCCTAGGATGGTGAGGGGAGATGATTGGACCACAGAATAATCTCCTGTCAGTAGAAGGTCCTTGTTGCAATGGAGACAGTCCAGTCTTCAGAGTCAGCATCAGCTGAATTTGAATGAAGGTTACAACAGGCCAAGGCTACATGGCCTTCAGGAAGTATCTTAATCTAGGCAAGTCTCCATCACCCTTCTCTATAACAGGGACCATTGTTTCCACCTGCAGAGTGTCCCTGAGATCAATGATCATACAACAGGTGATCAAGTCTTGTCTGTGTTCCCAGGGGCACCAGTGGAGCATCTGTGAACATGGAACCAACTGTCCCAGCCTTGGACACTGACCTGACACCATTGAATGGAAGTCAGCAGGCCCTTCCTGGAGCTGTCGATAGAGTAATCCTGGCCCTGGTCTTTCTGGATTTCATCATCACCCTGCTTGGGCTGGCAGGAAATGCTGTTGTGCTCTGTCTCCTGGGCTTCTGCATGCAGAAGAACGCCTTCTCTATCTATGTCCTCAACCTGGCAAGTGCCGACTTCCTCTTTCTCTTCTTAGAGATTATGGACAGCCTGAAGATGATCATAGAGTATTTTCAGTCCATTGAAATCACCCTTCCTGATTTTTTGACAGTAGCATCAACATTCAGCTATATTGCAGGCCTGGGTATTCTCAGCACCATCAGTGTTGAGCGCTGCCTATCAGTCCTGTGCCCCATCTGGTACCGCTGCCACCGCCCCGTTCACATGTCAACTGTCATGTGTGCCCTGCTCTGGGCCCTGTCCCTGCTGCTGAGTATCCTGGAAGGGAAGTTCTGTGCCTTGCTGTTTGGGGATTTTGATCACGTGTGGTGCCCAGTATTTGATTTCATCACCGCGGGGTGGCTGATTTTCTTATTTGTGCTTCTCTCTGGGTCTAGCCTGGCCCTGCTGGCCAGGTTGCTGTGTGGTTCCCAGCGGATTCAGCTGACCAGGCTGTTTGTCACGGTCACCCTCACAGTGCTGGTCTTCCTCCTCTGTGGCCTGCCCTTAGGCATTCACTATTTCCTCTTAATCTGGATTAGTATGTACTCCAGACACCTCTATATAGTTGCAGTTGTGCTGTCCTGTGTCAATAGCTGTGCCAACCCCTTCATTTACTTCTTCGTCGGCAACTTTAGACATCGAAGGCAGCGGCGGCGGCAGACACTCAAATTGGTTCTCCAGAGGGCTTTCCAGGACATTCCTGAGGTGGAAAGTGAAAGTGAAGGCAGCCGCCCCCAGGAGACCCTGGAGATGTTGGAAAGCAGCCAGGTGTCCTGATTCAGGGTTCTGCTTTAGTTTCATAGATGTGGCTTTGAGAGCCAGCTTGTTCCTTTCTCTCTTTCCCCTTCGATGTCCCCATTACATGATGTTACAATTTCAGCACACACAGCTCTTGAACATTCTGATATATTTTTTCCAGTACTTTTTTTTTTTAACTTGTTTGTTGGGAAGTTTATACTGACATATCTTCAGGTTCACTGATTCTTTCCAGTCTACTGATAAGCCCATCAAAGGCATTCTTCATTTCTGTTAAATGTTCTTGCCTCTTTCTTGGAGTTTCCAGTTGCTTCTTATATTTTTCATTTGTTTGTACATATTCCATTTTTTTTCATTAGAATCACTAGCACATTATCAGTTATTTTAAATTCCCAGTCTGACCATACTAAATTTTCTGTCATACCCTAAATTCTTTACTTCTTATGGGAGGATCAGTCAGTCGATCCTGTTGTTAATATTGAAAAATTAAACAGTATAATCATAAGTTTAAAAAAAATTAGAAGAATTAAAATAAGTTGTTACTCTGGAGAATTGGATTCAGAAAGTCTTTTGCCACTCACATGATATGCTCTGTGTCAGATGGAAAGAAACTCTAAACAGCATGCTGTACTGCCATGAAAAAAAAAGATTGGGCTAGACCATGGAGGGAGTGAATGACCAGCAAAACGGGTATGCTTTTTTCTTAGTTAAAAATCCTCCCAGTTCAGACTCATACTGTTTGCTATTGCTGCTCAGATATAGAACTGACAGCAAAAGACTCTACAACTTTCAGGAAGGGGTCCAGACAGGGTAAGCATGACCAAATTGAGAAATAAAAGAATCAAAACCAGTATTAGAAACATCACTCATGGGCTCATGATTAAAAACTGCAGTTTCACTTGCCAGCAGGCCCCAGTATGGAAATCACAGGAGCTGACCTCCGGCACCGGATCTGCTCATGCCCCTGCAGGCTCCTCTCCGGGGCACAAGATGTCCCAAGTGACTATAAATCCCAGAAGCTTCTTCCCCTCCACACAGATCAGCCTGTGGCCTCCAGCAGGAAGAACAGATAAAAAGCATATTTATCAATTATTTATTTCCAAAGCCGCAGTTGAGTGCACCTCCACATTCGCTCCACTGGGACGTGGCGTGTTCAAGTAACCACAGGACTCCCGCAGAGAAAGTCTGAAAGAAAGATATGTTTCCTTTTGGTGCTTTGGGGACTGTAAGCCTCAAATGTGGAGATCTAAAAGAGTAAAGGAACACTCCCTCTTTATTGGACCTTCTCCCTAGTGGTCTTCCATGCCAAGCATACAGATTTGCTGTCATCATTATTAATGTGTCGATTTCCTGATTTGAGAGTAAGATAAGTTACATGCATGTATAGCAGTGTTAAAGTGTTATAAATTACCAGTCATCTGTTTTACTTGCTTTTTAGAAGTTCTTTTCATTTCTGTATCTCAGGAGCCCAGCAGTAAACATAAGGCTTAAAAAGGCATTCATGAATAGAGTTTAGTTAAGGGACAACTTACCAAAATGACCAGGTTTGAAGAATGTCACATGGGATGGCAGCCACTATCCCCAAAGGATAGTAGCAGGCAGGCTTAACATTACTGAGCTTGAAAGACAAGGGAAGGAAATTGTGGCTGTAGCTATAGGTGTAGCTGCAGCTGTAGAAAAAGACCGCCAGACAGGGACTGTGTTCTCAGGTAGAGTTACACAGCCCCTGCCAACTCACAGCCTGGCCAGCAGAAAGTCAGGAAGCTTCAAATCCCCTTCCTCCTGCCTCTACTTCCTGTCAGTGTCTCCCTTTCACTGAAAGCACCCAGGAACTGAAGGGAGAGGGAGCCCACCCATGAGGCAGAGAAATGTCTCCTCCCAGGATACCAAAGTCTGGAGAAGATGGAAATGAGATCTGAAGCCAAACAGAGAAGATCCATCACTTCTTAAAATCTCCTCTCAGTTGATATTTCCTGGGACTTTTTCTCTCCCCATGTAATTGGATCAATTTCTCATTGTATCACCTCAATTTGGCTTTTCTTTGTTTCTACCTCTCTCTCTAGTGCCACCTCTTTGGCAAATCTCTCACAATTCTCAACAATGTCTTGAATATGTTTAAGGGTAGGGATACACAGGTATTTATATAGATTCAATTTCATGGTTTGGGATGCTCTGGAAAGAAATTCTTTATCACAGTGACTTATAACAAGAGCAGTTACTGGGACTGAACTGGTGATTCCAAGAATCAGATATCAGGGACCTTCCAACTTACTGTTACCCTTCCACAGACAGGTGACTTCAGCTTGGGAGGTTCTAGCTGGCTCCCCAACACATCAGCATTCTATTGAGAGGAAAAGAATCCAGGAAAGGCCCAACCCAGAAGGGTTCATCACTCTTCTCTTCTCCCATTGTCCAGCACTAGGTCACAGGGTGCTATCCAGCATGGAGAGAGGCTGGGACCAAAATTATTATGGGAGAGAGAAAAGAAATGGATATTTGGAGCAAGTAGCAGTTTCTGTAGCCCTGATTTCTCTCACTACCTGTTACACATGAAGATTTTTCATGGAAGTTCCTCCCATAATGTGTGACATGGCAAGAGCAGTGGGGAAGTCTCAGCAGGCTTCCCGGAGCCAGGGCTGGTACTGATAATGTGATCTCAGGAAAATCCCTTTGACTCTTCAAGCCTCAGCTCCTGCCTGTGTTGCATGAGGATATTTGAATAGTCAGTCCCTAAGGGACTTGTGCTTGATGCTGAGTATACAATAGTGAGCAACAACAACAAAAACCAGGCAAGTCTAGGAATTATTTAGCTTTGAGTTTAATAAGTGAGACCAGAGAAACAAAAAAACATACATCTAAAAAACAGAGTTTCGAACTGTTCAGTTTCATGAATAAAAAGCAAAAGTTACCCTGGTAGAGAAAACAGAATCTGTGCTTTTCCTCCACCTCCTCAACAGGCCACCAGGACTGCAGGAATGAGGAGAACACGTGATAGGTGATTCAGTCCTCATCACTAACTCACTGTTCTGAGGTCCTGTCTGCCTTCAAATCTGACATTCCAGACGTGCGCGAGCCCTGTGATTTGGAGTGATTAAACATTTTAAGGAAATGACCCCAGATCAAGGATGAACAGTCACCCCAGGAACCCCCAAGCCTGTCCGCTGTAAATATGTTCTGCCATCCACCATATCAAAACAAAACATACCCTAAGTGTGGAAGACCTTCAATGGAAAAGAACTTTAATACAGTGTACAATGAAGAGAAGAGAAAGAGTATAGTTTCCAAATCAAGCACCCAAAATGACCCATCCCCTCAAGGGGAAATGCCCAGCCAAACAAGACAAGAGGCACTGTCCTCTCTCCAGGGTCATATGAATAAGGACGCCAAGTGGCAGGAAGCAGAGAAGAAAAAGCAGGACCTGAGGAGGATGACGATACACACAGACTGGGAAACCATTTCCACCAGAAGACAGACGGGACCATGACAAACGAGGGCAAAGTGGGCCACATAGAAACACGAGTAGATGAACCAGCCACAGGATAGTGGTAAAGTCAGGCCATTGACGCAGTTCCGTTACCTTTGACAAATGGTGAGACACAGTATGTTCCTTCAGGAACACCCAGCCAGACACGCATGATAACCACTGTGAACTCAGTTGGTGCAACAATATCAGATGGATCACGGATGGACAGAGCTCAGGGCTTATGGTGCTGAGAGGATTCAATGATGCAGGAAACGAACTTCACAGGAGTCAGGAAACTAAAATCACTGTCATCATAATAAGGAAAGTATCCAAAGCATATCCACGCAAATTAGGAGGCTACTGACTTTGGCCAAGTTGAGGATGTAGAGGGAGAAGCTGTTCTCCACATGTGGAAGCCCAGGAACCAGAGGATGATCGCCCAGCCCCCAGCCCACCCAGGCAATGATGATTGGTGCACAGCAGGTCTATGATTAGGAGACTATGGCCAAGCCTTGAGGACTGGCCTGCTCGCCGACATCCATGGTTTGACTTCAATAATATGACCTGAGAGGATTGTACACATGTTCAAAATATTCAGATGTCGGGCTTCCCTGGTGGCACAAGGGGTTAAGTCGCAGCACTATAAAGCTATCCAGAGCCACTGCAGCACGAGTTCAATCCCCGGCCAGGGAGCTTCCCACATGGCCCAGCAGACATCTCCTGTCTCACCCGCTGCTCCTCTCAGCAGTGTATTTCAGTAGATCTGCCTGTTCTGCTCCCCACTCTGTCTCTGGTGAATCCTCTCACCACCCCACACCTCTGGCCTACACCCCAGCTCATATCCATAAATAAATAAATCTTTAAAAAAAATATTCGGATGTCCCCGTGAGCACAAATATTGGTCATCTGCTATATGAATTAGTGTCCATTATTCTTCCCATTGCACAGATCTGACTACTTAAGGAAATGAAGAACAGAAAGGCATATTAAAAGAGTAAAAGGTTCTTTACCCTAATTACATCTTCCAGTCAAGATTCCAGTGCTGAAAGTTGTCAGGAGGAAGCTTCCTGTCTCCTGCCTCTTCCTGAGGGTATACCAGTTCCCCCACATAGCGTACCCATAGATGGAGCCATGGAGACCTGGGCTAATTAAAAAAAACTACCACTGTCTTTGAAAGAAAGTAATTCTTTAGCAAATCCCTACCTTTCCTCTATTTTTTTCACCAGAGTTGGTAAGCAGCCCATGCTGAAAGAAAAGAATGTCTCCCATATTGACGCAGGCAAGAGTTTAGCTCTTTTTTTTGTGGGGGGGCAGGATGGTTACATGAGTTTCAGGGGAGACTGGTGCCTGAGGAAGGCTTATCAAGATGTCATATAGTCCTGAGACTTCCTTCCCAATGACCTGATAATCACTAGAGACCAGATTCTCTAGACACACAAAAACTCACAAGATGATCAACCACAAGCTCTGCCTACCCTCACCCAGCCTGTGCTCCTCATATAGAAAATCATCGTTCTAGAACCTTCAGAGGTAATAAGTAGTCTGAGCAGCACTATATAGAGGTGTATTCTGCACCTGGAGGTCCTAGAGCTAAAGAATAAACTGCATCCTCCTTTGCTTGGCATTAGAAGTGCTCTGTGGCCTGGACTATCCTGTGTTTGTTCTGTTTTGTTTTGTTTTTGGCTGTTCTTTCTTTAGTCTTAGAAATAGCAAACAGATTTTAAATATTTTCTCAAATGACACAGAAACACACAAAACAAACAGAAAATGCCCATCTACCCCACTTCCCAGAGTGAATCACTATTTATAATATCCACTCTTAGTTTTTAGTAATTATTGTTATATTAATTTTACAGGTGAAGCTCTCAATTCTCACTAGTAGCCACAATCTACTGATTCATGTTAAAAAGATAAGGGACTTCACCACAAACTTCTTCCAACTCAACAAATATTGTCAGTGAGATATTTTCAATTTGTCAAGTGCCAGGAAGCATTTTCAGTCTTAGCTCTTCCCATTAAGAGCTTCATATCAAAACCAAATTGAATTACTTTTCATTTTTTAAAATTTATTTAATAAATGTATCAAACTTTGAGAAAACTTCATTCCATCCCGTCATTTGCGTATTCAGTAAGTATTCAAGAAGCACCTACTGCATCTAGCATTGTTTTTGGTGACAGAAACACTGGAGTAAACAACAACAAACAGCGTGGCCATAGCTGTGTTCTGCACCAGCGCAGCTCTAACTGGAACCATCCAAGGGGCAGGCGAGGTGGCAGGATGTGAGGTCTGCAGTTTCACATACAGGGTTTCGCATTGCAACTTCTGTAACCATCCAGCACACAAAATATGAAAAAGAGGAGTTCTTGAGGAAAGGGTAACCTAAGAAAGTGGGCTTTTCCAATGGCCCAAGTGAAAAATGTTTCTGATAGCTGCTGAGTAGTTGTATGAAGTGATGCCCAACCTTATCACAGATGCTTCCAAAACTATGGTAGAGTTGAATATTTATGAATGTGGTTAGGAGGTGGAATAATCTGTCCTGGCTGCTATAACAGAGTACCATAGACAAGGTGGTTTGTAAACAATACTAGTTTACTTTTCACAGGTCTGGAGAGTGGGAACTCCAAGATCAAGAACCAGATTTGGTATCTGAGGAGAGATGCTTTCAGGTTCATGGGTAGCTATCTTCTCTTTATGTCCTCACATGGCAGAAGGGACAAGGGAACTCCTTCATGAAAATTCCACCTTCATGATCACATCACCCACTAACACCCCACTCCAAACACCATCATGTTGGAGATTTGATTTCAACATATGAATTCTGGACAGGACACAACCATTCCATCTTTGGCAGAAGGAGTGAGAAATAGTACACTTAGAGAACCCAAAATAATCAACAGCAACAACAAAATAACTACCACTTCTAGTCCATTGATCCATGTGTCTATCTTAATGCCAATACTGTTTATTTTTAGTACTGTTGCTTTATAGTAAAATTTGAAGTCAGGTACTGTGATACCTTCATTTCACTCTTTTTTTAATTTCTCAGGGTTGCTTTTGTGGTTCCATCCGCTGCATGAAATAATGTCCATCATTATTTCACAGTTGGCTGTTTGGAGGGAACACAGCAATGCAGAAAGGCTGACCATAGAGAAAGAAATGTTTTGGTTACCCTAACAGATTTCACACAGTCAAGGTTCAGCACTGAAAGCTGTGGGAAAGAAGCTTCCCATTTTCTGCCTCTTTGTGAGGGTGCACCAGGTCCCCAACAAACCCCATCCACAGATGGAGCAAGAGAGATCTGAACTAACTGGAAAAATTATCATTGGCTTTGCAAGGTCATTCTTAAGCAAATCATTACCTTTCCTCCATTTCTTTTTTTTTTTATTGTTATTTATGTCTTTTACATTTTGTATTCCCCTTGGGCAGCCCACCACCAATTCACCAGTGATCCATCTCCATGGTCCCCTGTATTCTCCTCTCTTCCATTTTGTGCCCTTATCCTCCCTTCCCCCCACCCCACCCCCACCGCTGAGTGTCTCTCTCCCACCCGGCCTCCCTATAGTCCTGTTATAAGTGAAACCATTCGATATTTTTCTTTTTCTTTCTGGCTTATTTCACTGAGTATGATTCCCTCTAATTCCATCCATGTCGCTGCAAATTGCATGTGTTTATCTTCTTTTCATGCTGAATAGTACTCCATTGTGTATATGTACCACATCTTCTGGATCCAATCATCTATTTTTGGACATCTGGGTTGCTTCCATACCTTTGCTATTGTGAACAGTGCCACAATGAACATACAGTGCATGTATCCTTTTGGATTAGTGTTTTTGTGTCCTTTGGGTAAATTCCCAAAAGTGGTATTGCTGGGTCGTATGGGAGCTCCATGTTTAGCAGTCTGAGGAATCGCCATACAGCTTTCCATAGTGGTTGGACCAGTTCACATTCCCACCAGCAGTGTAGAAGAGTTGCTTTTTCTCCACATCCTTTCCAGCATTTGTTGTTGCCTGTATTTTTTTTTCTTTTTTTTTTTAACATACAAGCTGGGGTACAGGCCAGAGAGAGGGCTCACCAGAGACAGAGCGGGGAGCAGAACAGGCAGATCAGAAATACACTGCTGAGGGGAGCAGCGGGCGAGGCAGGAGAGGTCTGCTGCACCATGTGGGATTCTCCCCGGCCGGGCGTCGAACTCACGTCGCCACTGCCGACAGCTCCACAGCGCAGCGCCCAACCGCTGCGCCACCGGAGAGGCCCTTGTTGTTGCCTGTATTTTTAATGTGTGCCATCCTCTCAGGTGTGAAGTGGTATCTCATAGTGGTTTTGATTTGCATTTCCTTGATTATAAGTGATGTTGAGCATTTTTTCATGTATCTGTTGGCCATTTGCTTTTCTTCTTTAGAGAAGTGCCTTTTGAGCTCTTCTGCCCATTTTTTGACTGGGTTGTTGGCTTTGTTTTTGTTGAGTTGTGTGAGTTCCTTGTAAATTTTTGTTATCAGTCCT
>PVIJ01017353.1:0-29650 GCA_004024925.1 Scalopus aquaticus
CGATCTTTTTATCATTGGTCTTGGTTTCAGACAATAGGTATGGAGACAGCAGCTTCCACCCTAGGCCTAGGGCAAAGGTTGAAGACTATGTCCTTTACCTTGCCGAAATTTACCTTAGATAAGAGACATTCTTCTAAAGATCCTTGATTTCCCCTCAAACTATGTAATTGCTTATGTATTTGAATATCTGTAATCACCCTGTCATTGCCAGTAGTTAATTCTTCTTATGCTTTAAAAACCCTGTTCTCCAAGAATAAAGTGGAACGGCCTGATCAGACTCTCTGGTGTGTGCTGTCTCTCGCTCCCCACCCCCTTCTCCCCACTGAACCCTCCAGCTGCCACCGCCGACGCTTTCCCCACCACCCCCGACGCTTTCCCCATCACCCCCGGGGAACCCAACCTCGGTCGGAGCCGGAGACAATAGGAGAAACAAAAATCTGAAGTTAGGAAAATTGAGGCAATTTGAAGATCAGGATTATGTATAGTTCCATTAATAATTATTGCTTATGTATTGTTTTTATTTTGCTGAATGCTTACACCCTGTATATTTATGTCTCAGCCCAATCCAGGATCTTGTTAGCTCAAAACCAGAGGCCATGGGTCAAACCATGGACCCTCCAGAAGTATTGATCACCACAGAGACTTCAATTCACCTCTGACTTGCCTGGAGCTTTCATGCCAGTAAATCCTTGCTACTCAACTGCTGTCTATAACCATGAAAATCACCTCCTCTGCACTGCATTTAAATTCTGACCCTACCCTCATGAGAAACAAGACTTTCCAGGAAAGGAACATTCCAGCATCAAGGGATTTCTCAATTCCTGCATGGCCACCCAGTACTGTGGCATAATTCAGTTGGCCATCCAATCCAGGAAGACCTCAAGCAAACGGGGAAAAGTAAAGCATAGGAAACATTTTGGAGTCACTTGAGTCTGAGTAACTAAAACAAATTCACAGTTGATGGACAAGCCCCACCAGTTCCAGGTATTTGCTGCATGCTCAGACACATCTAGCTCCAAGGAGGTGGCAAAACCAAGCTCGTCTACTTTGATGCCACCAGCATAAAAGCTGACCAGCCGCTTGTGATGAACTTTCCATCAATCAAATATGTACCAGCTGAAAACCTGACCTGTATAATCAGATGAGTGTAAATTAGCCTGTAGGTGTAAAAACTTCCCACCCAGGGCATCTCAGGCACATGAATGACATGCTCCTTGGGTCTGTGTTCTCTGGCATTCGCCCTAATAACCCCACCCCTCCTAAAATGCATCTCAATGCAGATATTTTGGGGGGGTGTAGTCTGACTTCGTTGATGTACCTGATTTTTCACATCTATTATTTTCCTCAAATTTGGATTTAGAGTATTATTTTTTCAAGTATGTTCTATTTCCCTTTTTGCTTCTCTTTCTGGAACTCCTATGATACATACATTACTCCACTACAAGGTGTGCCTTATATACAGTAAGTTTTATTTACATTTCTCTGTGCTGCTGGGATTGAGATTTCTCAAAAAACCTGTATATTAGAGTTCATGCAACTTACTACTTCTAGAACAAGTTTGCTCTCGATCTCATGGTGAATTTTTCAATAAACTTCTTGTATTCTTCAATTCCTGAAATTTCTGGTTGTTTATTACAGATAATGTCTCACTGTGGTATTTTCATTTTGATTACACACCATTTTGCTCGGGTAACTTTGCTCTGTCTGTGTTTCCTTTTAACACACTGAGCAACTTCAGGATGATTATTTTGAAGTAACCAAGGAATTAACAAACCTTCATTTCTTTAAGGTGGTTTTGGACATTCACTATGTGCATTAGATTGGTCAATGTTTCCCTGGGAGTCTGTCTGCCTTTGTGAACTTTAGTTAAGAGCCAGAACTAGGGAAAAACAGTTACCTTCCAATCTTTACCAAAGCTGTAATAAAGTAGAAGAAATCAAAATTCCTGACAGAGATTTGGGGGATCTCTCCAACCTTTGATGGGGAAGCAGCTTCTGTGAGCATGTGCAGTGTTTTCTCAGTAAAGGGTCTGCCTGCTTCTTCTCTGTGGCTTGTGCACACTTGCTGTGTCTAATATGAGTTAATCTCCTGAGCGATCTAACCTGGAAGCTCACTTTTCCCTGTTACAGTCGTCATAACCTGTCATCTACACTGCCACTCTCATTGTGATAGCAGTCAGGAAAGACTGAGAACATTGCTTGGTCCACCTCCCACAAATCCAGAAAGCTGTACACATCACCCACTCTCCTCTTTCACCCTTGAGGAAGATGGGAATTTTATCCTGATTAAGCCACACTGAGAAGAGTAGGCAGGTAAAGCGCCAACATTTCCCCAAGCACTTCACTGTCTCTCTTGGCTTTGCTTTTGCCTGGGGTGCTGTAACGCTTCACTGGTTTCTGATGTTCTAATAAAGTCAATCTGGCCTATATATCATTTCAATAAAGGAATAAGGGTCAAGGAATTCCTGTTGAGACATATGGTTGATGATATTCTTGGATCCATTTTAGGGGATTTTCTTGTGTTTCATTGCACAAGTGAACACATCTGTGAAAAAATGTATAAAGTGAACCCTCTTTTATAGTGCCCTCTTTTTCTGCACTACTCTGTTGAAAGCAGCCTTCACTTGAGCATTCCTCAGACTGTAGATGAGGGGGTTCAGCAATGGGTTGAAGAGGGTGTAAAACAGGGAAAGGATTTTCTTCTGCTCATCTCGGTGGCCATTGTCTGGGACCACGTACATCATGATGGCAATGCCAAAGTAGAACCCGACCACGCAGAGGTGGGAGGAGCAGGTGGAGAAGGCCTTTCTGCGGCCCTCCTTTGACTTGATCTTCAGAATGGTCAAGAGGATGCGCATGTAGGAGACCAACATCAAGGAAACGGGCCCTACTAAAAAGACCACACCGCTGGCAAAGACAAAAATTTTGTTTAACCAAGTGTTCCTACAGACCACTTTGAGGACAGCTAGGATTTCACAGAAGAAGCTGTTTACCTCCATGTGCCCACAAAAGGGCAATCTCAGAAAGAGCACTGTATTTCCTAAGGACAGCAAAAACCCACATGCCCAGGAGGTGATGGCCAGCACCGTGCACAGTCTCCAGTTCATGATGACAGTGTAATGGAGAGGATGGCAGATGGCCACGTACCTGTCATAGGACATCACCACCAAAATCATGCACTCTGTACAGGCAAAATCCAAATACAAGAACATCTGCATAGTGCAGGTGACAATGGAGATCGTTTTTTTGTGATTCACTAGGTTTTCCAGCAATTTGGGCAAATTGCTGGAGGCATAGGACACGTCGATGACGGCCAGGTGAGAAAGGAAGAAGTACATGGGGGTGTGCAGTCTGACGTCCAGCCAGATGAGTCCCAAGATCACGCCGTTTGCCAGCAGGTTGGACACATACAACAGGGAGAAGACACAGAAGAGAAGCACTTCCAGGTCTGCACTGAGCGGGAATCCCACCAGGATGAATTCTGGGACTGATGACTGGTTGTCCCCCATCCTTAATGACAGTTGGTCCAGGACTGAAATGTGATAGGCCAGATCTGGAGTCAATTCGAAACTAGAGTTAATTATCTCAAAATGAACTGAGAAGTTGTATGTTTATCCCCAGATGACTGTTTATTTCCCAATGTTTCTTTGCTGTTTGTTCTTTTTATTTTATTGTGAAGTAATTAAGCTTTCAGATATATGTGTATGTGTGTGTGTGTGTGTGTGTGTGTGTGTATCAAGAATTACAGGGGCCTCCCTGGTGGCGCAAGGGGTTAAGTCTCAGCACTATGAAGCTATCCGCAGTCACTGCAACACATGTTTGATCCCCAGCTATGGAGCTTTCCACATGTCACAGCAGACCTCTCCTGCCTTGCCCACTACTATCCTCAGCAGTGGATTTCAGTCCATCTGCCTGTTCTGCTCCCTACTCTGTCTCTGGTGAATAATCTCACCACCCCACGCCTCTGGCCTACCCTCCAGCTTATATGCATAAATAAATCTTTTAAAAAAAAGAATTACAAAAAATAATAATTTACATTCAAATTACATATAATATAATCAACAATCTTTTCAGCCTTGCTTTATGATCTGTCTCATATACATAATATACACATATATATGATTTTTTAGTGGGCCACATATTAATTTTTTTTCTGAAGCACATACAACCATACTACCAATTAATCTCTAAAATTTTTATCATTTTAGTCAAAAAACAAGGGTATTCTGCAATGTATTCTGAGGCTTACCAAACTCAGGAATCATAATATTAACATCATTCATTATTCTAAATGCAGCAGTTTGTACCCACGTGGTTCAATAAGAACCTAATATATATTATACTTGATCTCCTCTAGCTGAGATATCTACCTAGCATTTCTTTGCCATTGATAGAGTATTCATAAATTGAAGAGTACAAAATAGTTATTTTATATAATGCCTCTCAAACTACGTTTACACTGACAGCCCATGTTTTAGTTAAAAGTAAAAAATTTTGTTGCATAAAAGAAATATGCTTCAGTTTTCATAGAACTGGTTACGCTAGCATGGATCACTTGGCTAAGGTGATTTCTCCATAGTTCTCCATCATAAAATTACTGAGCCAAAATTACTGCGCACTTTTTACTTCTGTTTTAACATGTTTTTTCTTTGATCATCTAGTACTTACCCACGTTGGCTTGAAATCATTTATTTCATTAAAAGGCAAGTTCTTGTAGTGTAGAATCATATTTACAAAACATTACATTTAATTAGATGTTTAACAATCAATATTATTAATATTGTTGCCAAATTTATAACATCACTTTATAGGGACACTATAATTCAGAATGCAAATGATTAAGAGGATAGTGGACTCTTGTTCTTCTTTAATCCAATACATTTCCATTATCTTCCTTTGGAATGCCAAATCTATTTTAATAAATTAACATTAGTATTAAAGACTATGACCCCATGTTATGTTCAGTCCATGTATGCAACCATACATACATATTATGCATGTATATTAAAATCCAGAATTTTATGTATTGTTTGTTTAAGTATTTTTCTTGCTTTCCCCATATTTACATAATAAAAAGATCTTGAAAATTTTAATCTTTCAGATTACAATTTCAATAGTCTGGTCCATGAGTGAATAAAGTGATGCATACTTAATATGAGAGTTTGACCTCAAGTTTTCAAAAGTATCTTTGGAAAACATGAAATTCAATAGAAGCCAGTAGAGATAATACTGTAAAACATATGGCTGGTGGTGATTGCTGTCAATAATCTGTATCTATAGCCTTTCAATATTTGATGTACATATATTCTATATGTATAATTCATAAAATTTATAAATATTTTTATTTATTTCATTTAGACTATCATACCATACACATTTTATAACAATATATTTCACAACAGACTTCATATAACACAAGCTATTCATTTGTGTACTAATACGTTGATTTAGTAGATAACTTCTCCCTAGTTATAGTAATACAAATGTTATAGTCGTTAAATCTTATACATTTATTTTGTGCATCCTTCATTATATTTTATTTTAGTAAATTCTTAGATGGAAGTTCTCAGTTGACTATCGATTACATATATCTAGATAGATAGATAGTTAGATCCACCACTTTCATGCTCATCAACATCTGTTTCTTCATAAAAGCAAGCAAGAAAAAAAGAATCAAAACCTATTAACACTGGGATAAAACAAACACCCAGAGTCTCTAAATCAACAAGCAGAGGCTGTATCTGAGGTTGTCCTTTCCTATGTAACTGTCCTGCTTTAGCCTATTAACTTATCATTCCAACTCTCACATTTTTATACAACTCAGTCAAACCTGTTAAAAAGTGCAAGTCTGATGCCTCATCACAATACATACCAAGAAAGAACAAGAGTTTTTAATGGAAAGTGAGACTCAGAAAGCTTAAGTATTATCTCATTAAAATGGAAGTAGCTCCTCTTTGCTGTAATAAATGTACTTTGTTCTACTTACAACTTTGATTTATCTATCCCCTCTACTGAGGAGCTGATTACAATTTAATGTGACGTTTGCCTGTGTCTCCGTCTGCACAGGATCCAAATGCTTGCACACAGGGATACAGATGGGTCCTGCCCCTATGAAAAACAGTTTGGGAGATTCTTCAAATTATTAAAAATAGATCTACATTATGAGGCAGCATTTCCACTCCTAGGTATCTATGCAAAGAATGCAAAGACACTATTACAAAGGAATGTAAGCACTCCTATTCTCATTACAGCACAATTTACAATAGCCAAGTTATGGAAATAACCTAAGTGCCCAAGGAAAAATGAATCGATTAGCAAGATGTGGTATAATACACAATGGAATACTACCCAACTATCAAAAAGATCAGTCCTTGCCATTTGAAACAACAGTATGGAAATGGAGTTGATTATGCTAAGCAAAATAAGTCAGAAGGAGAGACAGGTACTGGGTGGTGGCCAAACCAATAACAAACTCCAGTACTCTGAAGAATTGATGCTACAGGGGCTGGGTGGGGGAAGTGCAAAGTGCAGTGGGGGCAAGAGGACTGGGGGAGAGAATTCTGGCTGCCTTGTGTTGGGTGTGTTGGTGAGAAGAATCTGAGAATGTGACCCAATACCTGAGGTGTGATCCAATACCTATGAATCACAGGCAGTGTGATAAAGCAGCATGTAACTTCAAGACAACAAACACAACAAAAAAGGTTTCCATGCAGAAGTAGCTATTCTAGCCCCTGCTGTTCAGTATCTGTAAAAGTAGAATAAGACGGATTTTCATTAAAAAATTTTTATTGATGTATGATGCATGCATGTATTATGTATGTATGTATGATGTATGTATGATGTATGTATGATGTATGTATGAAATTTTTTTATTGATGTATGATGGACATAAGAGTTGCGCATATTTGATATATGAAGCGAATGAGTGTGCAGGTAAGTACATACCTGTGCAAACCTCAACATAGTCTATGTCATAACCATCTCCGTTACTTCCAATGTCCCATGTCCCTAAGAGGGTCATTTTCTACAATAGACAACTAGAGTAGATGAATGTCGGGAGCCCTTTCAGGTACCGATGACATACAGAGGCTCGGACAACAGAATGGCAAGAAAATCACAGTCTGTGTACATCGGTGAGATCCTCGAGAAGAAATCAGAGATGGAGTGAGATTGATATCAACTATCATGTCTTTGAAATGAAGTAATTTTGCTAAGCAGTGGGCCACATCTTGTGAGTGAGTGATAAACATCTTGTTTCTTATAATAGTAGAATTCTAGTTGAGACAGGCACTCAACACATCCTTGTTAAAAGGAGGGAAGTGGTTTGTAATTGCCTATATATCAGGTCACTTACTAGCATTACACTTTGTCCACACAGATTTTCAAAAAACCTTAGTTCATAAACATAATGGAGATAGCAAAAATGAGGTCTTCAAAGTCTTAAAATTATTCACTTGGTAATTTCAGTTCTCTCTGTGTTCTATCTATAAACATCTTCTATTATCAGTTTCCATCTACTGAGCAGAACACGAATTTTACATTCGTAGGAAAAATTCCACAATTAGGGCTAAAGCATTTGAAAATTGCTTTCTTACAAAAAATGATTTGACAAATCCAGACTAATGTCTGATACCAGCTTAATGACAGTGCCAGCCTTGAAGTGAGGCTGATAAGAAAGTTTCAAGGAAAATCGCTTGTAGGAAAGTGAAATAGCTTATGAAGGAATCTTGAAGACAAAGGTAGCAGCATTGTTTGACTTTTGCACAATACCAGCCTAAAGGTGGCATCAGTTAAGAAGGCAGTGGTTCTAAGGAACTGTGACCCAAAGATGTGAGAGACAGAGCTGGGTCCCTTGGTTGCTAGAAGCACGATTGCTTGGGGAGGCTTTATAGGACATTACGTGGGTAGTATTTGTTCTGCTGTGGGTACAGAATCTGTGTCATAATTAAGGGCACAGTGAGCATATCCCATCTCACTATAGGTTTGTTCTTTTCGTGTCTGAATTAATAAACATTTTGGTCTTTGTCTCCATTATCAAAATTTTCAGTTTACACACAGTTTCAAGAAATACCAATGACAGATTAAATCTCAGCACTGACGGAGAGAAGGCAATTTTATGACTGCCTTCATAAAATGTCTTTTCCCCCAAAATCAATAAAGCAAGCAGCAGACCAGAAATCAAAGGTTTGAATGTCCATGTGTGGAGCACTGCACCTCAACATTTCCGTGATTGAGTTGGGGAGCACAATGCCACTTCCACAACTTTAATTGATGCTATTAGCTCCTTTTAATCATATTATGATCCAAGGACAAATACTAATAAATGCATCTAATAATAATCAAGATTGGGGGACACCCAAAAAAGTCCAATAAAAATAACACTCTGGAACACTTACCTGGACCACTGTTTTACAAATTTCTCAAAAGCCTGACTGCTGCAACAATTTTCTTGTCTGAAGTATCACAGGTGTCTCTGAATGAATATGTTTATTTGGGCAAGGTATTGAAAAAGGTCCTTTATTCTTTTGGTTAAATCAGAACCTTTCCAAGAGGCAATCCTGGCTACACATATTTCAATGCTCTCGGTCCCCTTCTCCCTCAACAGAGCTGTGCCAGCTTACACAGACAGCACCGTTCCTTGCTGGGAATCTGATGATGGAGAGAGAGATGCTGAGAGAGCAGATACTCCCTCCACAGCACACCAGGAGAAATGCCTGGTCTTAGACCAGGGGCAGGTGGCATCTAGATTTCTGTCCCATCTGCCTGGGGCACAGATATCAGGTAAGTTACCGCAATGTCATCCTCTTTCAGGGCCACGTTGCTACCTGCTACCACTGTCTGCTACTTCAGGACCTGGACAGAGAACCACCTCTCAGTGCAGTGAGTCTCTTCTGCATAAGAAGGTCACACCCCAGACATGTTCAATGGACTTTCATCCAGAATAAACCCCATAGAGGTAAATTACACAGCAGAAGATATTCTCATAAATTCCAGAAAAATAAATCCCCGTTTTAGGGTTATTTATTTCATTGCTAATGGTATTGCAACAGAACATGAAGCTTTTAATTAACCCCCCAGCAATAAACGTTTTATGTAGAATCTCCAGAGAACTCAAATTGCCAGAGGGAACATGAGACATCACATGTCTCTATTCCTCCGTACGCAGGGGAAAAACACACCCCTGAAGCTTCTCCCTGGAGAACAGCAGAAATTTTATTGGATTGTCCCTGAAAGAACGTTTCAGGAAAAGGCAGGGTGCGTGCTAGTGTCATTCTCCAAATACACAGGTTTTCAACTATCTCAGCAGTGAGAAAACATAAGGGTGATGTCAGATATCACAGTATTTTTAGTTTCATCAGTTCTTGCTCCTCTCTGTTCCCCTGAAGGTCTGTGAGAGACTGGGCTTTGTGATTGTTGAAGGAGCCGGTGAACCTGTTCAGCAGACCTGAAGGAACAATTGCCCAAGCTGGCACTTGAGGCAATCGCTATTCAGGGGCCAGGACTGAAATGGGGGCTGTTCTGGAGGGAGACTGGTGTTATTGAAGGAAACTGGCATCATTAAAACTTTGCAGATCGGAATCTGGAAAGGGAAGACTGACTGCAACAGGATGTGATGTCCACAAATAAGGGGGGAATATAAAACCAGAGGGATCATTTGTTCCCTTTGTATGAGTCACGTAAAGTGTCAAGTGTTTCATTTTGAGTTTTTCCCAGCTCATCATCACCCCCAAGAACAGCCTTGGTAACTAAAGTCTAAGTAAACTGAGGCAATAGTTTCCCTAATCATTAGTTCACGGACACTTGAAACCTTCTGAAATTGTTCATGCAATTTAAATTACTTTTACAATATGGTATTATTCTTCTCCCACTCTCATTCACTCATGCGTGGGCAATGGAGTTTCCCAAAACTACATGCTATTTTTTGGTAACAGATTGAATACAGAAGCAAATGCAAAAATCTAGTTGTCCTCTTAGATAAACATGGGTGAACTTTACATAAAATGTAAAACAATGCTATCTTTTCACTTTTTTTATTTTAAAAGAGACCGCTATTTTTAATAAGTGTTACATATTAATTTGATTATTCTTCAATGAACTGTTTTAAAATTCTCTCTCAATTTGTATCAGCAAACACATAAGTCTAATATCTTTGGGGTTGACAAATTTAAAGTTGTAAATGAAGGGCCTCCCTAGTGGCACCAGGGTTAAGTCTCAGCCCTATGAAGCTATTGGCAGCTACTGCAGCCTGACTGCAATCCCCGGCCAGGGGGCTTCCCACATGGCGCAGCAGACCTCTCCTGTCTCTCCGCTGCTCCCCTCAGCAGTATATTTCAGTAGATCCGCCTGTTCTGCTCCCCTCTCTGTGTCTGGTGAATCCTCTCCCCCCATACCTCTGGCCTACACCCCAGCTCTTGTATGCATAAATAAATAAGTCTTTCCAAAAAATAAAGTTTTAAATGTATCTTGAAACCAAATAATGAAAGGCACCATTCTCAGTCAAAAAGTGAAAGATTTCAGATGATTTCATTCATCTATGGAATATCAAAACCCAAAAAAGCAATAACATGCAAACAATAGAAGAAATAAAAAAAAGTTGAACTTGGCAAAAAAGAGAATGTTTGCCAGAGGGAAGAAAGGCAGATGGAGTGTGGGCAGTGGTGGTTTGGTGGAGGGAAAAAAATAGGTGAACCTCTCTGAGTGGACAGCATTAAAATATCGACTTCACTGTGAGCACATTGCAGATTATGCACAGATGATAACAATTACATTGGCGGCTTCCAGAAATTCAAATCAACACAGAGCCAAGCCTAGCACATTCATAACCTAGAGTTTCCCTGGGTATGTTTGCAACAGAAGATTGTCTATGTCCCCCCACACCCCCAAGACGAGTATAATAACATTCCTGGCATAATTATTATAGCGAAAATTGGAGACAACTCAAATATCCACACGGAGGATTATGAGGAAGTCCTGACGTTTACATAGCACAATGCAACAAAATTAAAGCTAATGAAATAACGACATACAACCTGAGTGACTCTCACAAATGCAATAGTGAAAGGAGGCAGATAAAAGGATGCATGATCTGTATACACAGACGTGTACATATAGACCAAGACAGTAAAATGCTGACATGCGCTGTTAGAAACCAGGAGAATAACTCCCTGCAGAAGAAGGGAAAGTTTCAGCATCGGAACAGGGCAAGACTATGGCTCTGGCGTGCCAGAAATGTTTACTTCTCATCCCAGCAAGTGGTTACATGAGTGTATCTACTATGTGAACTTTCACTGAGATGAGCTGATGACTTGTACTTTTTGCATCTTAAATAAGTTTCTTGGAAAGCCCCCCTTCCATTCCTTCTTCATGCCTGGCCAGCAGTCGGCAAATTACCTTCCTTCCTCTCGGTACAGTTGCTCCCACTCTGTGTTCACATCTCCAGCTTCTCCTCCTGCCTCCACTTCTTGCCTGGACCAATACAGTAGCTTTTCAATTCATTTCTCTGGCTCCAATCTGGTCTTTTCAAATATCCATTCTGCGTAGTGCCAGGAGCTTTCAAAGTAAGGTCTGACTCCTTGGTATTTCCCACTTATAACCTTCAGTGGCTTCACTCTTCACACAGGACGTCTTTCAAGATCCACAGCCTGGCAAATGAGTTTCTTCATGTTTGTTTTCTCTCCAAACTTGTGTCTCATCAGTCCTTGCCTTTTATTTACACTCCTGACTTTCTGAGCTATTTCTAGTTCCCCTCACACCACACATGCTGTGTACTCCCTCTGCATCTTTATTACTTCCTTGCAATGGATGGGACAGCCCTTCCTGCCAATCATTTCTACTGCTCTGGTAACTCTTTACCTTTTTAAGATGGTCTCCTACTCTAGGAAGCCTTCCTTAACTGCTCCCACTTGGAGTGCTTAGACTTTCTCTGAGCTACATCAGCACCTGTGTACATCTCCGTGATGCAGTTATGGTATTGTTACGCTTTGTTGGTCTATCTGTGTATTCGCCCCTCTAGCTAACAAGTAAAATAATAGTAGGGAAAGTGCCTTATCTTTTCATTTCCAGGATCTTACATAGCACCGTGTGTGTGTGTGTGTGTGTGTGTGTGTGTGTGTGTGTGTGTGTGTAGCTTTTTGCAGTTTTGCAATTTTGAAATTTTTGCATTTTGCAATAATGAATTTTTGGAATTTTTAATTTTATTTATCCATGTTCTTTTGAAATATTCATTATTTCTTTAGAAAATTGAAATTACGAAGGAAAACCCTACATCAATTGCTCCATGAATTATTTAAAATATTGGCATTTTGCATAAGATGAAAGGTTAAATTTTGCAATATCCTTTCTAGTTCTGGGGAAAGTTTATTTCCTGTTGTCTCACTTATGAGTCATAGTCCTTGTTCTGTGAAGATGTGATAAAGACCTGTGATGATATGAATCATCACCATTTTACTGAGCTCTTATTATGAATCATAGAATTTACTAAGCATAATGCATATAGTCCTTCCTCTTTACAACAAACTGTGAACTAGTATTAATGAACTCATTTTACACACAGTAAATCTAAATCCCAAATATGGTAAGTGTATTACAGAAGTCAGCTCAGCTAGCGACTGACAGAACTTTTTAAAATCCCAGCCTTATCTGAGCTCAGAGTACAGGTGTTTTTAACCTTTTCTTGGTCATGGAATAATGCCTGCATTACAGATATCCTTACGAAAGAGAAGCTTTGTAAGAGAAGAGTCCATATATATTTTCCCCCTTCAAAAACACTTTTCACGAAAACACCTTGCTTCAAAAATGGAATATTTCGCTTTTGTCCAATTTAAGCATTTGGCAGATTTAATTTATTCTATACTTTGCAGAAAGAGTTGAGAAATAACAAAGAAAAGCTCCTTATATATCATTCTCCATTACTTCTTAACTATCCTTTATAAGTAAGTGCTAGAGTTTCTTGCTAGAGTAAAATGATTATTTAACTTATCTCTGGTCTTTTAACTTAAAAATAAAATAATCCTGATAACTTACAGCACTAGTATCACTGATTACCTAGTCATCACAATAATCGTAGTCTGTTCTTATTTACTAGAATGTTCTCTCCAAGTTTTGGTCACTTCCCATAGGAGACAACTGACCAAATCAATGAGAGAAAATATATAGTTCTTTTCAGCTAGGACTCTCCATTATCTCCATTCTCTTCCCCTTAGTTCTACATTCCATGGCTCCCCACCTACACCCCAAAAACAAAGAAAAAAGATATGGCTGCATGTTTATTAGCATGATATCCTTTGGAATCCTCTTATTCTTATTACATCAGTTTCATTCTTTATACTCTTTTCTTTGAAGCCATGACTCATATTCTTTCTATTTTAAGTTGACTTGGCCTTAAAAATATCACTAATTTAAGAATATGTAGGAATATATACAAACACTTGTAATGTAGAAATTATTACTGAAAGAGATGATAGCTACTGAAAGAAAAATATTAAATAACTACATTATGAATCTTGTTCAGCTCCTACACCTAAAACATTCTACCAACACTTGGCTCTATCCTATAAAAATTCTGCCAATAAGTTGGGATTACAGAGAAAGAAAGGCATGAATTTATTTTCTCTTACTCAGAATATTTCACATAACCATTGTAATCTGAGTGGACACTGTGTAGCTAGTTTGAAGATATTTCCATTTCCTCATGCAGCACTGACCTCAGGGCAGAGGAAGGAAAGCAGAGTAGGCTTACTCAGTAGGGAGTCACAGGAAGCTGACAAGCCCGCCCTAGAGCATAGCTATGTCTCCACTGCGGATGCTGCATAATATGACTTTTCAGGCCCCCTTACACTTAGTCATTTTATTATTCTATAAGGCTCTCATGTTGTTCTCTCTTTGTCAATCATTCTCTTCAGAGCAGCTTTAACGTCTTTGTTCCTGAGACTATAGATCACGGGGTTGAGCATGGGATTGAAAAGGCTGTGAAACAGCAAGAGATACTTCTTCTGCTCTTTCGGGTTCCCATGTTGGGGCCCAACATACATGATAATGGCTGTACCATAAAAGAGGCCAACCACACAGAGGTGGGATGAGCAAGTAGAGAAGGCTTTCTGGCGCCCCTCCCCTGTCTGAATCTTTAGGATGGCCCAGAGGATGTGGACATAAGATATAACAATGGAGGAGAAGGGTCCTACCAGAACAGACACTGCCCCCGCCAGAACCATGATCTCATTAATGTGTGTGTCTCCACAGGCTAGCTTGAGGACAGCTATAATTTCACAGAAGAAGTGATGAACTTCCCGGGGTCCACAAAAGGGCAAGGGGAGGAGTAATACAAGATGGACCAGCGCCAGAAGGACACCAATGGTCCAGGAGGTCACAGCCAGGGCGATGCACACCCTCCAGCTCATGATGACGGAGTATCGGAGCGGGTGGCAGATGGCCACGTACCGGTCATAGGACATCACCACCAGGAGAAGACATTCAGTGTGAGCGAAACTCAAAAAGAGGAAGGTCTGCGTCGCGCAGCCAGCAAAGGAGATGGGTCTGGCTGGCCCAGCAGGTTCACCAGCATCTGGGGCACCGTGTTGCAGGCGTAGGCTATGTCGACGATGGCCAGGTGCGAGAGGAAGAAGTACATGGGGCTGTGCAGTCTGGGGTCCAGCAAGCTGAGCCCCAGGATGACCCCATTCCCCAGCAGGGTGAAGGTGTAGAGCAGAAAGAATATTCCAAAGAGAAGCATCTGAATCCCTGGGTCAACTGGAAACCCCAACAGGATGAACTCTGCAACCATTGTGTGATTTTCCCCCATTTCCCTGCAAAAGAGATGATGGAGGCCACCATGTTGGACTGTCTGAGGAACGTGTCTAATGTATGTGCCGTTATTTATTTACGAAAACATCTGCAATGATATTTTTGTCCTGTTAGTCACTAAATATTATGCATTTCAAATGAAACAGAAGGACATCTTTTCACTGTGATCAGCTAAATGCTAGCACTCCATTACAGAATTCGGTTAAGTCTAAGGTTTATTTCCAAGCCTTAGGTTCATTTGGAATTAAACAAGTAACTACTATTCAAAATATGCCAGTACTTAAATTGTCGCACAGCAGTGGATACTTCCCTCGAGTTGTGGTTATGGGATCATGTGGGAGGTCACCTGGGCATATCCCCAAACTGTGTGCACATCTGTCATGAATGTGGGTGCTGTCTGTACGTCTGTGTATGAGGACGGGGAGGAGGTTGAGAAGCAGGTGATTCTTTAATGGTTTCCTCACCATTTTGCCCCTTCAGTACCTTCAGTATAAGAATTACTGGTTGGCCTTGTGATCTCTACTGACAGTATAATCCTGAATTAATTTGAAAAAGAGTGACCTGATCGTGAGGTTATCATTGCCACACCTCTTCTGCTCCAATGTACACACACACACCAACACACACACACACACACACACACGAACACAAACACACACACACACACACAAATATATATGTATTTATCTGTATTAAATTTCTCCAAAATTTTTGAACTATCAACAAGGTTCATGTAGAGATGAATATACACAAACACACATATACACACACACATGTGCAACATAGATTTTCTATATCATTCCACTCTGCTTTAATAGTAAAAATTCTGGTTGAATGATTTCTTAATGGCATGGCCTGGTATTTAAAAACTACTGATCTCTACCCAAGGCTAGAGGTGAAGCTCTAATAAACTCATATCCACAGAATCTTTAATATCTTTTATAGTTTCATAAGTTGAATGTAAAAATAATTATTATTGTTATGAATCTTCAGGGTTTTTGTGGCTTATTTATCAAAGTTTTTTAAATCCTTCATCAATAGAACGGTAAATCTGAGGTTTGAGTCATTATAATTTCAAAACCATGAGTTCTACTTCTTTCCTGTTCAACTCTATTCTTCTTTAGTTCAGAATCCATCTGTATTTCACTAAGATTCTCAGAAAAATTCATACTTGAGTTCCTCTCTCTCAGCTCCCCATTCAAATTTTCTGAAAAGTTAATATTTGAAAGGCTTCATAAGCAAAAGAAAGTTTATGCCTTGCTTCAAAGGACTTATCACAACTAACAGCAGAAGTTACTAGGTGGCGATATTATCTTAGTCCAAGAAATAACTTTTTAACAATTAGGATCACACCATAAAAAATGATTGTTCTATTAGGAATGAAATTTATATCACTAGATGTTTTAAATCAAAGAGCGATTAACCATATATCCAAGATGGGATTCCTGTGTCATGTGAGAAGTTGAATTAAAAGAACACTAAGTTCCCTTCCTACAATAGGATTTACTGGCCCTAAGTAGAAAAGTGATAGCCATTTTCACATCGACTTTCTTGCAATATTTGGGGGTCAGTAAAGATAGCAATGCTGGGCCTCCCTGGTGGTGCAACAGTTAAGAGCTACGCTGTGGAGCTGTTGGCAGCAGCGACGCAAGTTCGACACCCGGCCGGGGAGATTCCCACATGGCACGGCAGACCTCTCCTGCCTTGTCTGCTGCTCCCCTCAGCAGTGTATTTCCGTAGACCTGCCTGTTCTGCTCCCCACTCTGTCTCTGGTGAACACTCTCGCTGCCCCCAAGCCTCTGGCCTGTACCCCAGCTTGTATATATAAATAAATAAATCATAAATTAAAAGATAGCAATGCTTTTTTAAAATGTCATATGATGAAGGCCCAAGGAGTGTCATCTTCTCCTGTCTGCAAGTATCTAAAACAGGAAGCACAAAACCCACTGTTGTTTACTAAACATGTGCTAAGTTCCCCAGCATAGCGAATAGAGGACAGTTCCTGCCTGCTGGCTTATATCATCTGCCTAAAATGACAAGACTTTAAGAAGTCTAACCAAGATGATAACCTTGTGTTACACAACCACCCCAAACCAAGCAGGTTCAGCATCAGTCCAAGCAGACTTGCTCCATTAGCCATTTTCATAATGTCCCTTTTATTGTTTATGCTCCACACACCTTCACGTCACACCACACCCCGCCAATGGCTACGCTACTACTCTCCGACTAACTGCTATTCTCCTCCTCTCCTTGGACTAACTGCTATTCTACGCTAAGCCACGCCCCTGCCACCCTAAGCTAGACTAAGCCACGGTCCCCCAGGCCTGGCCATCAGGCATGCAGTGCCTCAGCCTGTGGAGGCCCATCCCCCAGGGGATGGTGGGAAAGCCTGAGAGCTCCTGCCTACCCCACACCTTTTATAACAAACCAGCAATTATAGGGGTACCCCACCCCTGGTCTCAACTAAGGGGTGCTAGCTAAAGAGCCCAGGCACAACTGGACTGGCCTTGTTTAGAAACTGCAGCAGCAGCAGCAGCAGCAACAAGTTATTTCCAAGCAAATCAGCAACTTCAAAAAGGGCAGATCAAGGTTTAGGGCGGTACTAAAACTCCCAGTTCCCGGAAGATAAGGCTTTAAATAGGGTAAGCTTTAACAGTCCTCATTTTCCTCAATGCATAGACAACATCAAAAAGATACATTAACAGGACAACTCTCCAGACTATCTCAGTCAAAATCCTTGAAAATGTAAAATATTTCTCTTGCAGACTACACAAAATTCTTGCCAGGCTCAGAATTTGAATAGCTTTCCCGGAGCACCTGGAGCTATGCCAGACTTTAGTCCACAGTGAATTTTCATGAACTCCCTTACTTCTGTGTGGCTCAATTTATAAAAATAAACTCACCAAATAGTGGCTGATGATAACTCCTCTTAGTGGCTGTTAAATAACTCACCAAAGGAAGTTCACATTCCAAAACAAAATCTTCAGGACACTCTTATTCTGGAGCAAACTCATTTTGTGGTCAATTAAGCCCATTAGTTCATGAAAGCACTCCTTAATTTCATGAGGCAACAAAGCTTTGTAAGCAAATCTCTCCAAGAGCTGTTTGATCTTGTAATTTAAACAAAAAATGCAACACTACATGCATCAGAGTAAATGTCCCATCTGAGGCTTATCTAGAAGAGATACCTTTTACCTGACACTACTAGCTAAGTCTACACTTAACAGAAAGTTGGTATTAACAGGAACAGCAACCACATTTTGCATTGTGATTTTTCATTAGAGTCCATCTGACATTATATAGTGAATGGAAAAAAGAATATCACAGATAATATAACACACTTACCTCAGACTTGGAACTAAAAATGAGAACACAGGTTGGGTATAAGTATGGATGAAGCAAAAGTATACAAAATAAGTAAATAGTATTGAAATTCTTTTCTTCCAATGGTCATCTTAGAAGAAAAAAATGCCCCAATGAGGGCAATAGAGTTTCTCATGGATTATTTTACTCTCCATTTTGCTGAGCTACTTTCATGTTTCTGAATGTTTGGTGGAGGGGAGAAGATAAAGACCCAACACACACACCTCCATTGATGCCTTCCAGGTCAAAGGGCTCTTGCAGTGTTTGTCTATGATTTTCTCATGAGGGACATTCATGACAATACCATGGGGCTGAGGATTTCCTCACTCACAGCAGGTCCGTGATGCAAGTTGCATTCCTATGACATGTAGAACATCTTCATACATCACAGTGACCAGACTGGGATTATCACTTCAAGAATGCTAACATTTGGGGCCTCCCTGGTGGCACAACAGCTTAAGTCTCAGCATTATGAAGCTATCACCAGCCACTACAGCATGAGTTTCATTTCCAGCCAGGGAGCTTCCCACATGGCGCAGCAGACCTTTCCTGTCTTCCCGCTGCTCCCCTCAGCAGTATACTTCAGTCAGTCTGCCTGTTCTGCTCCCCACTCTGTCTCTGGTGAATCCCCTCACTCCCCTCACCCCCGCACCTCTGGCCTATACCCCAGCTCTTAGATGCATAAATAAATAAATCTTAAAAAAAAAAAAACAATGCTAACATTTCCCTACTTCTCCCTCTTTAAAGAGATCGATGGTTTTTAGGACAGAAACTATGTATTTTCCCCATCCTCTCACTACAAGGAATACAGCTCACAAAGACCAGTGTCAGGACCTACTGAAGTCACGGGGAGCGTATGAACAGGCAGAAAGGGATTAAATACCCCGGAGGGACTTGTTAAATCCTATTTTGGAGAATTTTACCAGAGCACAACAAGGATGGAAAATTCTCATCAGGAAATGATTTCTGTTATTTAATTTCCAGAGATTTAGAGCCCAAAGGGACCAGAAACCCCTTGGTCCCCCAAGATCTGTGACTACCATTTCTCTTCCTCCTTAAATAGAAATGAACTAACCCCCTTAATAATCTGGGGAATGCAGTTGAGGCAATTTGATGTTCAATTTCAATTTCTCTCTTGTCTTTTTACCTAAATTTATTCTTATATTCAAAAATCAAAGGAGGTAGAGTCTAATTTTCTAAATTAAAGTTATTTTAGTATATGTACCAACCAGCTAAGAAAGTAAGAGGCTGATGATTATTTTGCCCTGAGCTCTCTGACCTGCGGTAGGTCTGAAATGGGATTTTCCCCACCAAATCTGTTCAGCAACAGGCAGGCGCCAAGGGAGACCCTCATGCATTGAAAAGATGCTGCTTCCTCATACCAATAATGCCCAGGCATCTGGTGTCTGGAGAGCACTAGCCGTTAATATCTCTGTTATTTGTGGTCTAAATTACTAAACACACAAATGTATGAATTACATTTCCTCGTATACTTTTTGTAATTTTACTAGTACACACACACACCTCTTATTGATCTTAAAATATTTTTACCTTAAATTCTATTTTATCTGGAAAAATATATTTGGTTTGATAATGGAAAAGCTGCATTCAGTTTACTAATACTTAATACTTTTGCATTATGTTTGCTTTTGATATTCATTTAATAACTTACTTTTGTTCCACCATCCTTTTCCACTTTTTTGTTACCAATGTTATATGACCCTCAAAAAAATGAACTGGTTATGTAAGCCTCTTTCCCTACTTTCAAAAATGTTTGAAATGACATGAAAATTAGCTGTTTTTTTTTGGGGGGGGGCTTTCATTTTCAATATTATATAGTATCTAAGAGAATTTTGCTAAATCCCCCACTAAGAAGTTGGGTTACAAATCTTTTCATTATAATTATCTGGGTTTTTTCCCCCCAATTCTATATTACAGCTACATTGTTACATATATATGCATATTTATAACTATTACATCTTCTTGATAGGTTATTACCTTAGTTATAATATGTACTGTTCTTCCTACTAGTTAATGGCTTTTACCTTACATATAAATAATATTTGCCCATTATTTATACTGTTATATGATTTTATAACATATTTGGATAGGATATGTTCTTCAACACCCTACACCCAACAGCTTTTATTTTTGACAGCTTTTTTCTTCTGGTGAGTGTAATTGTTCTTATAAATAATACATTGCTGCATTATAAGAGTTTTTAAAAATCAACCTGAAAATAGTGAATTAATCTCATTTCATTTCATGTAAATACTGAGAAATTTAGACTTTCTACATTTGTGTTTTATTTCACTTCTCTTTTCTTCTCTCTTCTGTTAGCTCTGTAAAGAGACCTGATCTGCTCCTACCTATTTTTAATTCATCATTTTTATTTCCTAAATTTTGGGCCACTTTTGCTCAGAATATAGATCTCTCTCTCTCACACACACACACCTATTGTTAAAAGTATGTTACAGGTCCGATTATGACTGAGGCAGAGTTCGATGTAACAACAAAGCGGTGATTTATTGCTAGCTCGAGCTAGGGTCCAAATCAGCCCGGTGTACCGACACAGCGGTCCTGTGGGCAAAATGAGGACCCCGAGTACAGAACTGGGTCAGCTTATAAAGGCAATGGAATTTGGCAAGTCCTAGTGAACTTGGCAAGACATCAAGGATGAGGGGTCGTGGAGCAGATGGTCTGTGCTGTTATCTTTAGGAGTTCCTGGAATCCTCGCCCCAGGCAGGGGGAGTTCTATCTCAAGGTTGCTGGCCTTGAGACTTTTACGGCTACTGGCAGCCTGGCACCTTGCTGCCACTAATGTTGGTTTTAACCTTTGTCAGGGGCCAAACATTCTGAACAGTTTTTAGCATTCTTACTTTTACACTATAATGACTGACTCTCCTTGAAACACACTAGTAACTTCAGAAAGATTTTATGGGAATCTTTCTGTTCTTCCACTCTCATACTTGCTCAGAGATTTTTTTTTGTTTGTTTAACTGCCCCAAATTTTAAAGAGTGTTTCTCTAACTTTCCTGTGAAGCAGAAGGAAATCCAACCAGAAAACAGAAACCCACTGGTATTTCGACGAAGAGAATTTATCAATAATAAACAGGATGGTTTAAGGGATGCTAAAGAATGCCACAAACCTAGCAGGGCCCTCAGACAAACATAAGAGGCGCTGAGGGGGCAGCTACTGCCTGAGGGCTCAGGAAACTACCCAGAGACTGCTGGTAATTGTTAAGTCAGAGGTCAGAGGAGTCGGGTTCAGGTTTACACCCCAGGGAAGGAGCCTCCCAGTTTGCTGCTACCCTCAGGGGGATGCCAGAGACTGATTCTGGGGAAGTCAGAAAACAGAAGTTGAAGAGGGAGCAGATAGTTACCACCGGAGGGAAGCGGGGTGGGGGTGATACCCGCAAGCACAGTGCAGGAGAGGAGGCAGCAGGCTTGGTTCCCCATTCCCAGGCCCCCATCCTCTTTCGCGCTCCTTAGGGGCCAAACCTGGGCAGAAGTCAGCTGGCCAAGACACAAGTAATTTGCAGATTATCAGCCCCAGGGTCACAGAACCCGAAATGGGGGTAAGATTGTAGCAGCAGCCGCGGTCCAGCCCTTCCAACCAAGTTCAGCTTCCACACACTCTTTTACATGTAGTTAAGGCTCTAAGCAACAACGTACCTTTAGGGCTCGGTCAAATATGATGCGTTTATCCTTTGTACATAAAAGATGCTCTTACCTTCTTCTTAAAGAGGGGGGTCCCAAATCCCAACAGCCACTGGGTCCTCTCTGGCTGACAGCTACATTATCCGCCTCTGGGTCAGTTATTAGTCATCCTGTTTAAAACAGTGTTTTTCATAGTTTACTGATATCTGGAACTTAGTCCTTATTTGTCACATTTTAATTTGCTAGGATTGTTACTGGGCAGGGAGAGGGACACCCCAGAACCCCCAAACCTGCCTGCTCTATAGGTTCTGCCATCCACCACATCAAGACATCTGCCGCATCAAGACAAAACATGTAAGACCTCTAATGGAAAGGAACTTTAATACAGTCACTGTGCAACAAAGAAAAGAAAAAGAATATAGTTTCCAAATCAAGCACCCAAAGTTACACATTCCCTTGTGGGTAATGTCCAACCAAACAGGGTTGGCCCAAAGCAAGGCCCAAAAGCCTGCCACAAGTCTAAAGCACCTTCCAGCGGGGACCCAAGGAAGAGGGTCAGAAACAGTAGGGCATGTCTGGGAGGAAAAGAGCAAAATCAAAGTCAAGATAAAAGCTGCCATTGTTGGGGCCTCCCTGGTGGCGCAGTGGTTGAGCGCTGCGCTGTGGAGCTGTCGGCAGCACACGGTGTGGGTTCGACACCCGGCCTGGGAGAATCCCACATGGTGCGGCAGACCTCTCCTGCCTTGCCCGCTGCTCCCCTCAGCAGTGTATTTCTGATCTGCCTGTTCTGCTCCCCGCTCTGTCTCTGGTGAACCCTCTCGCCACCCCATGCCTCTGGCCTGTACCCCAGCTTGTATGCATAAATAAATAAATCTTTAAAAAAATAAAAAGCTGCCATTGTTAACCTCCCCATGGTCTCTCACCCAGGTCTGCTCCAACCAGTTCAGGACCAAGAAGCCAGTGCAGCTTCTTCTCATCTTTCTGCTCCACTGCCTTCTCGCTCTCCATCCTGCTTCCCTGTTTCTTCAATCTCTCCAGCTTCTCCTCCCTGCTCAACTCCTCCCTCCCTTGGGTGGGGCAGGGGACCTGGAACCTCCCCCTTTCCTGGGGACCACCCTGTTACAATCTCCCCTTTTAATTTTTATTCCACCATATCCTGAGGCCCACCCTATCGCAGAATCATGCTTGTCTATTATGTGACGCGGTTAGACATCATCTTTCCACCTCTACTGATTAAAAAAAAAAAACCTATTAAAAAAAATCTTGAGAATAGGTAGAACGCACACAATTTTCCCCCTTCTATTTATATTTCATCTTTCATCTAAGATAGTAACCTTTCTGCTAAGGAAATCTCTCAGTTCTACCTTATTCTCTTTTTATTTAATTTTCATACATCACATTCTCCTGTTCTGGTAGTCTAAAGTCATCTTAATTTTTGAACTCCTTCAAAGCCTCCTTGAATATTGTGATTTTTGTCTTTTTCATTTCCTCTTTTTATACTTTATCCATCACTGTTCTATGCTTGAAACAAGTCATTCAGCACCCATGACTGGAGACCAGGCTGGCATTTTAAAATGTGAACCCACATCTATCTGGAAACACAGTTATAACAGTGTGAGAAAATTATGATGATTGAGGGAACCACAAACGTGGGCTTGTCTAGCCAATCCTTTCCCACTCACTTCAATCTTTGCTCCATTTGCTAGTTTTCATAAATAGTTTGCTTGTGGAGTGATCCGCTGGATAATGTCCAGTAACTGTCTTTGTCATTCTGACAAGGCCTTCATTACACGCAGCTCCTTCCAGCTCCTTCCATTTTGCTGTGATGATATTTCACCTGTCCCTGTGGCTGATCAGTCTGCCATGGTGTGGACAGACATGAAGCCACAGAACTTTTAAGACTGAGGAGACATTCGGCAGCATGCACCCCAAATGACTGTTCAACCCACGTGGGTGAATATACACGCTTCCCCACTCGGGGATTTGCAGGAAGTTCCCACAAGTGTCCACAAGACCTCACTGTTGAATGACGTCACTTGTAATGTTCAAAAGTGTTTTCCCACATGGAGTTCAATGCCACCTCCTATGCATCTACTGGTCGATTCCACATTTGGGGGGAAGGCAATAAACGGCCACTTTTGTCTCTTACAACCATTCTGTGGGGCGCTTGAAGACAACTAACCTATTTCTTTTTTATCTCCTCTTTTCCAGGTTAAATATTCACATTCATTTCAAGTTATTCATGTCTATTCATTTGCTAACTTACTTATCAGTACCTACCTGTTCTCATCTCATCCTTGGAAATCTGCTATGCCAGAGTACTTTACTAGGACAGGTGAAGTTTCAACCACAGAACAAGCTACCACAATGGTGATCTTATGTATATATGGACCCTAACTCTTCCCAGGAGCCATTCTAGATTCACAGCTGTTGGGAGTCTCACTGTGTGGGCAGGAGAGTGAAGCAACAAAGCTCAATTTTTGTATCTATTTTCTATCTCAGATGCCCTGTGAACTATCCTTCTGCAGCCAGCTGTGTATGGAACGAAAAAGCTTACACAGGCTGCTGCTTCTGCCTTTTGTCTCCTAGGAGAAACTATGACATTTTAGATCTCCCTCCCCGCACTGTCCTTTAACCTCTTTTGTCTGAGATTTTCTCCAAAATAACCAATCAGAACAACATAGCATTTTAATCGTGAAGTTTATCAGCTCTCAATCTTACTGTGTGATCATTTTCATTCCCATTATATGCTTTTCATCAAAATGCTCTATGATATAGGCGTGTATGTTAGCTATATTCACTATACATATAGGTGTGTGTATATATATGTGTAACTTTGCAAACTGGATTTACAAAAAACTTTATCATTCAATATTTATAAAAGTTATGTGCAGTACCTATTAAGAGAATTGCTGCCTACGTCTGGTCTATGATAAAATCCAGGAGTGGAGGACCTCAACGATCTCAGAAGCAGACCTAATTAATTAGTGAGCCATGGCACAGCTGTGATGTTGACAAACTAGCAAGCACCTCAATTTAAGCCTGTGCTGGGCTTTTCTCCAGTCCCATCAGCCTAGAGCACCTGGAAGGGGCTCCGCTGTGGGTTTATGCACAGGAAGCAGGAAGCTTCCTGAAGAGCAGTCAAACCAAAAAGATAAAGTGTGTGTATGTGTGTGTGTGGGGGGGGGGGTGTAAATTTGATGATGGGAAAAAGACCAGGATTATATGTAAAATGTGATGCTGAAAAAGGCCAGGTTTCTACCTTCGGGGCAGTGCCCTAGGGGGCTATTGTTATTTTGCATAAAAGTATGGAGGAACTTTTATTGGGAACGATTAACCCATTAAAGTGAGGTCCCAGTCCCATCAAGGGTAATAATGAAGCCTCCAAAGATGGCAATGATCTGGCCAAGAGAAGATCTTTATTTCTCCAGTCTGCCCCATCACAGGGCCGCCAAGCCTAACCCACACTGAGCTAAAATCTGTGCTATTTGGGAAGAGCGCTAATAAGAAGCTGTGTGGGTCTGGAATCCGCATATCCCAGGTTAAGCTCCCAACTCTGTTCTAGTACAGGCTGGGGCAGCGGGGGCAGTGGGGGGGGGGCTGAGGTAGGGGGGACAGTTTACTAAATCTCTCCAAACTCTGTTTCTTTATCTATTAAAGGAGTATAATAATATCTACTTCAGTATTATTAGCAAATATAATTAGGACAGTATTCATGCTGAAGTCCCACCATAAAGCCAATGTATTCTTTCTTGTCCTCAGATCTTAAGTGTGATTAAATATATCGGGAATATGACAACAAAATAGAATGTGTTTAATCAAACCCTACAAGCCCAACATTGAAACAATTTATAGAAATATCTCATATACTCAGGCATTTTGTTGCAATTTATTAACAAAACAGAGTTTTGTTTTGCTTTGCTTTTTCATCAGAACTGCCCCTTGCATCTGCTAGAGACCATCTCTGTAATTCATCCACACCAGTGACCCTCAAAGAAACTTGGTCTTTTTGGTCTACTCTTTATCCAATATTGGACTAAGAATGAGCCTATACCCTGATTTTTCTAATGGAGCCCTACAGAAACATTCTGAAATCAAACCTATGGCTTGTACTTTGTGTGAGATAAATTAGTCTGTATTTTTTCCCTCTTCTTCCTTTCATGGTTTTAACCTCCATACAGGTTATACATATTTTAGAGAAAATATTTTTTTTCACCTATCAGTTTTAATATTCGGAATGGCTATTAAAGTAAACATTAGCACAATATTAGGACAATAGTTCTGCGCATAATAAATTCATGTTGGTCAATTTGAAGAGAATATAATTATTTTTGTAGGTGTAGTTTGTCATTTTTCAATGAAAATATTGGCTGTTTTGTCCTTTCCACCTTTACAACAGGGCACACAATAATTCCATAGTGCTTAATGGTTATATTTAGAACCAATATTTTTTTTCAAACTGCTCCTTTTCAGGGATGTAGAGTAAGGTTTGTGGATTTTTATGGGCTGGAAATGTTGTAATACGATAGAGATAAGGAGACTGGTTATGTTAATGGTCAGAGATGAAAGGTTTTGCACAAATAGTGAGTACAAAGGTCAGTGCGTAGAACAGTCAGTAACTAGACTTTTGGGGAACTGAGAGGAACAGAGAGCATGAGGACAGTGGGTGGCAGGGAGAGTCTTCCCTTTGTTTCTTAATTTCACAGAAGAAAGATGTGGCAGAGGATGTAGGAGAGAGCATAAGGGTGAAAAAAATAGGATGAGTTAGCCGACAATGCTATACTGTAGCCCCTATCACCCACTCAAGTGGCACACCATGCTATAAAACAAAAAGAAGAGAATTCAAAAGACAACTTACCAAGTTAAAGTGATCCTCAAGGCGCTGGCCGCCTCTGCCTGAACTCTGCTAAAAGAAAACGGGTCCTTCTTCCAATCAGCCCCACCACCTGGGTCCGGAGCAGGCGATTTCTATCACCTGGGGCAGGGGCTCTTTGGAAATATGCTGACGTTCCTGCAAGTCTTTATCAGAACTTGCCTTATCATTGGGTCTAAATGTGGGTCCACAGCGTCCCATCAAGCTGGAGTTACTGTGTAGTGCCAGCCTACTGTGCCAGCCTGGCACCAACGCAGGTTCCCATTGTTCATACAGACAGGCAAGAACGAGGCCTGGAACCCTCGGTGGCTTTTTAGGTTTTTTATTACACTTTTCTTTCTTCCCTTTCTCTGGGCTCTCTGATGGCATCTTGGGGTCTCGCTGTTGCTGCTGTGCTCTTCTTCCTCGTGCTCCCTCTGTCAGGCTCTCTTTCCCCCCACCTCCAGCTCTCTCGCTTCTGTGACGCCACCCTTACGGAGCCTCGGCCTCCAGGCCCAGGTGCACCCACTCACGCATGCGCACGCCACCACAAGGCCCGCGTTCCAGACGGCGGGTGTCCATCATTAACTCTAATGGCGGTAGGGCAGAAAAATCCTGATGCTTCTTTCGTTTACCCTACATACTGTTATTAATTTTTTTTCCTTTTACAATATTTTCTTACTCCTGTAATGTTGTATGCACTCATTGTAACAGTCAATTATCAGCAATCAGCTTTGTAACCTGAACTCTGGAAAAGAAAACTCTCCCTCATAATGGGTTCTCGTATTTATTCTAAACACAAGCTCTTTCCAATTAAATGTAATGAAGCAAAGACCCTGATGTTTCTCTACGATTCTTATTTTTTAAATTCTAAGATTAAACTTTGGTTTTCGCAGAAATAGGTTTATGAAGCTCAGGTGATGACGATTTTTCTGATAATGCATTAGTATCCAGCCAGGGAGCTGGGTCCGCCCATTGTCTTTACTGTATTTCCTGTGGGGGACTTCAGTCATCTCAGCGGCACCCACACAGGTATATGCTAATTGCAGCATATACGCACAGCAACAGGGGGATGGAAATCATACAGGAATTTAAGAGAAGGCTTAAAAGAATGAATCCTCCAAACAACAGAAGCCAGATGTTATAAAATGCTGGGAACTGGCCTCAGGAGGTCCTGACTTTGTGCACCTGCACTTACCTGCCAGGGGCTTCTCTGGTGGCCTGAGGTCTCTGCCTCTCTGCTGCTCTATGTTGTGGACACGACCCACATTAGGGACAGCATCTGACCCATATACATTCTTGATATCAGCAATCTAAGACATAACTGTAAAGGTATTTACATTGCCACCCCACAAAATCTCTCAGGGAACAGACCTTCCACCTTCAGGCCTCCCCCACCCCACCCCACCCCATCCCTCATGGTGATCTCTGTCTGTACAGTGCCCTCCCCAGATCCCCAGAGCCACCTTGGCCTCTGTGTCCCTGAGGTTGTAGATTAGCGGGTTCAGCGCAAGATTGAAAAACTATAAAACGGGGAGAGGATCTTCTGCTGCTCCTTGGGGTGGCGGAATTTGGGGGGCTATGTACAGGATGATGGCGCTGCCAAAGAAGAGCCCCACACGCACAGATGGGGGAGCAGGTGGAGAAGGCCTTTCTGCGGCCCTCCCAGACGGGGTCCTGAGGATGGCTGCCAGGATGCGTGTGTAGGACCCCAACACCAGGCAGAGGTGCCCCACTAAGATAAACACACTGGCAACGAAGATGACCACCTGGTTAAGCCGGGTGTCCACGCAGGCCAGCTTGAGGACAGACAGGACCTCCCAGAAGAAGAAGAAGAAGATGGACCAGCGCCAGGGGGCGCCATCTACCCAGGTCACTCCCAGGACGATGCTCGTGCTCTCTACCAGGAAACCAGCTGTTTGTCTTTGTGTCTGCATTTCTGCAGGCCCTGGGGATGTTCAGAAGAAAAAGAGCTGGCAGATGATGACTTAGTACCCAGATGGATTTATCCATTCGCAACTCTGCAGAATAAGAGCACACACACTTCTGGGATCTCGTTGTAAATTACACTCCCCAAGTGTTTGCACAGCGATGAGTTCTGGGATCTCGTCTCGTCTCAGATGGATTTAGTGGAGGCTGGAGGAAGCACAGCATCATTCTTATGAGACAGCAACTTGAACATCGGCGTTCATGTCTTTATTCTGTCCTCCTTAGGTAACTCAAAGCTAGGTGTTGGTAAACAAGAAAAACACCTGTCAGCCCTCTGCACCGTGGTGTGTAAGATTTAGAGTCCTCACCACAGAGTACCTGAGATTTGAGCCAGGGAGCCAGAGGTAAGGGAAGGCAGAAACCCGAGTAAAGCAAGCATTGTAGAGCTGGTATAGTAGAAGACCTGGGGTTTAGAAGACAGCAAATGTCAAGTTCACATCTTTATGATGACAGACACATGAAATTCTAGGAACCTAGTGATATAATGCTCTTGGCCTGAGCTGTGGACTTTATGTTCACATAGTAATTCATAAACAGAGAAGTCCTTGAAAAACTAACCCTTAATTTTTAATAAAATTAAAATGTATTCAATTAAAATTAAATTTTATTTTAAGATATTATTTATAATATTTAAGTAGTATAAGTATTATATAAATTTTTTTTAATTTTTTTAATTTAAAAAAAGTTTAATAAAAAACTATGTCAGTCGTGTGTGTGTGTGTGTGTGTGTGTGTGTGTGTGTGTGTTTTCTTTGGGCACACTTTCAGGAAGGAAACATCCATTTATCAGGACACATATGGATATTTACCAGAAAGAGAAGACGTAGATGTTTAATGTGTGAAGACTGTGGTTCTCTGTTAACCAGGAGGGAAAGAAAATATGCCCATGATTTTTGGATGATAACCTGATCAAGCATTGAAAGCACATATATATCCATGAACAGGGAAATGAAGCTCAATGAATAATTGCCCTGAGACCTCTGGAGAAG
>PVIJ01017354.1:0-29647 GCA_004024925.1 Scalopus aquaticus
TGGGAAAAGATCTTTGCACACAATACATCTGATAAAGGACTGATAACAAAAATGTACAAGGAACTCACACAACTCAACAAAAACAAAGCCAATAACCCAGTCAAAAAATGGGCAGAAGAGCTCAAAAGGCACTTCTCCAAAGAAGAAAAGCAAATGGCCAACAGATACATGAAAAAATGCTCAACATCACTTATAATCAGGGAAATGCAAATCAAAACCACTATTAGATACCACCTCACACCTGTGAGGATGGCACATATTAAAAATACAGTCAACAACAAATGCTGGAAAGGATGTGTAGAAAAAGGAACTCTTCTGCACTGCTGGTGGGAATGTGAACTGGTCCAACCACTATGGAAAGCTGTATGGTGATTCCTCAAACTGCTCAACATGGAGTTTCCATGTGACCCAGCAATACCACTTTTGGGAACTTACCCAAAGGACACAAAAACACTAATCCGAAAGCATACATGAACCCGTATGTTCATTGCGGCACTGTTCACAATAGCAAAGGTATGGAAGCAACCCAGATGTCCAAAAATAGATTATTGGATCCAGAAGATGTGGTACATATACACAATGGAATACTATTCAGCATTCAAAGACGATAAACACATGCAATTTGCAGCAACATGGATGGAATTAGAGGGGATCATACTCAGTGAAACAAGCCAGAAAGAAAAAGAAAAATATCAAATTGTTTCACTTATAACAGGACTCTAAGAAAATCAAATAGGAGAGAGACACTCAGCGAGGGGGGCGGTCCATGGGGGGAGGGAAGGAGAAGGGCACAAAATGGAATAAAAAAGAACACCAGGGACCATGGAGATGGATCACGGGTGAATTGGTGGTGGGCTACCCAAGGGGAATACAAAATGTAAAAGACATAAAAAACAATAAAAATATATGTATTTAAAAAAAAATTATCAAACTAAATACAATACACTCAACAAGATTTTAGAACATGACCAAGAGATGTACATATCCAGAATGCAATAGTCATTCATGGTTTAAAAAAAAAACTATCAACAAACAAAAATGGAAGATCAATTTTTCTAACTAATAAAATGTTTCTATGAAAAAACTAACAACTGACAGAATACGTAATGATAGATTAATCAGTGTCTTCATTCTATGATAAAGCACAGCCAAGAATGTGTTGTTTTGTTATTTATATTCAATAGTGTGTCAGACCAAATATCGTCAGTTGTTTAAAGCAAAGATTCATATTTGAAAGAAGAAAAAAGACATATCTTTTTTATTAAAGAATAGACATCCATCCAGCTTTACAGTTGACTCATCATACTTGTAGAAAATTATAGAAAGTATTAAAAAAAACTAACTAAATGTAGAACAAGTTAATGAATTCAGCAAGGTCATGGGACAAAAAATTAATATCAAAACCTAATTTTATCCTCACATATTAATGATGAACAGTCTGAAAATGAAATTTAGAAAGAAATCATTCTCAATTGTATAAAAATGTCAAATACTTAGGAAAAATAATTTTAAAATGCAAGACATATACATAATTGCAAAAGAGTACTGAGTCAGCCAAATAAGACAAAAATGTAAAGAGAAAATTTCCAGGATCACAAGTGGGAAGCTATTGCTGAAATGGAAATTCATTCCAAATTTATCTATAGTTCCAATATCATTTCTATCAAAATTCCAAAAGCTTTCTTTTTGTAAAGAAATGTTCAAGTGGATCCTAATATTCTTTTTTTTTACATTTTTTTTGTTTTTTATTTATTTATTTATTTTTAAAGATTTATTTATCTATGCATATATGCTGGGTTACAGGCCAGAGGCATGGTGCCAAGAAAGGGTTCACCAGAGACAGAGTGGGGAGCAGAACAGGCAGATCAAGATACACTGCTGAGGGGAACAGCGGGCAAGGCAGGAGAGGTCTGCCCCGCCATGTGGGAATCTCCCCAGCTGGGCATAGAACTCACATTGCAGCTGCTGCCAGCTCCACAGAGCAGCGCTTAACTGCTGCGCCACCAGGGGGGCCGGATCCTAATATTCGTATGACAATGCAAAGGATCAAGAAGTCAATATTAAAATATATATATGAAAATGAGAGATTCATCTTTTCCGATTACAAGCTATGCTATCATAATATAGTAAAACAGACTGTGTGCCATAAATTAATGGATTTCTAACATAGACTATTTTATTCAGCCAGGCTATTATTAAGACTGAAAGTGGGATAAGAAACTTCACAGAAAAACAAAGATTAAAAGACTACATTACCATGATGTCAGCCTTCAAATAAATAGTAAAGAACTATTTGTAAGGTTAACAAATTTCATTTTCACATAATGTACACCAAAATTAGACAACATTGAAGAGTAAAAATGTGGACCATTAGAACAAGTTTGAGATTGATATTGCAATAGTTCATAGCTAAAGACCATTACATATTCAACTAAGTATAACCTCTAAACAAGAATCTATAGACATAACACGTAAGTCAACAAAAATTAAACCCAAACAAATTATGAAAGGAAGACATTGAAAATAGTCAATTTTAACATATTCACAAATAACAAAATGACAATAAATACATGTGTTTAAAAATCATTTCAAATATAAGTATCTTGAATTCACCAATTGAAGGTTTAGAGTGACTGAATAGATCACAAAGTCCAATCTCTTGTTTTGTTTTATTTGGTTATTTTTTGAACAGGAAATTCATCTTACTAATAAAGAGAAGTGCAACTGTAAACTAAAAGACTGGAAACAATTATACTAAGTAAATGGTAATCATAAAAGGCAGCAACAGCTATACTCATATTGGTAAAAACGATTTCCAATTTTAAAAGGTACTGAAAGAAATTATATTATGGCTAAAACTATATGCACCAAATGATAGAACATCAAGATAAATAAAGCAATCACTAATAGTATCAGCAACAACACAAAAATAGTAGGGAATTTAAGCACTCCACTTACAACTATAGATAGATCAACAGCACAGGAAATAAAGAAGGAAAAAATAGCCTAAAATGATGTGCTAGATCAATTAGATTTCAAATATTTTCAAAACTTTCAACTCCAAAACAGCAGCCTGTACATTTTTCTCAAGTGCTTATGGAATAGTCCCAAATATAGAACATATGTTGAGACACAAATCAATTTTTAGTAAAATAATGGAGATTACAATCAAACCAAGCATTCGGTCTGATCATAATTCTATAAAACAAGAGATCAGCTAGAAATAAAAAAAAGGAAGAATCTCAACCAGGTGGACATTAACCAATATGATACTCAATAACTCTGGGTTAAAAGCAAATTGAATCAGAAATTAAAAACAACTGGAGGATAATGAAAAATGAGGAAACAAGCTATCAGAATTTATGGAATGCAGCAGCAAAAGTGGTATTGAGAGGGACATTTGCAAAAAAAAGGCCAGCATTAAGAGGCAAGAAAATTTTCAAATAAGCAATGATTAATTACAGCAAAAGCAACTGAAAAAGAAGCACAAGCGAAACCAAAACTTAGCAGAAGAATGAAAGTAATAAAAATTATAGAAGAACGAAACACAATAGAAATAAAAGACTACACAGAAGATCAGTGAAGCTAAAATTTGGTTCTTCAAAAAGATAAACAAAATTGATAAACCTCTAGGTAGAATAACAAAGAAGAAAATAGAGAAAAAAGTTATGATAAATAGAATTAGAAATGAAAAAAAAAAGAAATGATTACTGATATAGAAATGAAAAGGATCATAAGTTATTACCATCAATAAGTGGGTGCTAAAAAATGATTAATTTTGAAGAAATGGATAGTCTAGAATAATAGAGTTAACAAAGAGGATGCAGAAAATTTTATTATAGCAATCATATTTGTGGAAATTAAATAGTAGTAAAAAGTCTGCCAATAGAAGATAACTTTATAAGGGAATTTTATCAAGCCTCTAAAGAACTCATGCCAATTTTACTCAAATTATTAAAAAAACAAAGAAGCAAAAGGTTAATAATTCCTAACATGATCTATGATGCCATCATTACCCTAATACCAACCATCAAGCGCATTACCAAGAGAAAACAGAAAGATAGACCAATATATCTGATGAATATAGATACAAAAATTATCATAAAATGCTATTCTAGAAAGTCAAATTCAACAATACATTACCAGATCACATATCAAAACACAGTGGTATTTATTCTAAAGATGCAGGATGGTTTAACATATTTAAGTAAATTAATGTAATACATTACATCAATAAAAGAAAGAATAAAAGCCATGATATAATATCAATTGATAGAGAAAAAGTATCTCACAAGATACAACACTCATTTATTATAAAAACTTAACAAAATGGGTACAAACGAAAACTACCTCAACACAATAGAGGTCAACTATTATAAATTTACAGCCAATATAATTAATATTGAAAAATTTAAAGCTTTCCCGTTAAGATCAGGAAAAAGAAAAGGATGACCATTGTCACCACTGGTTAATTTACCATTAGACGTTTTAACTAGAGCCATAAGGCAAGAAATCACTGAAATCCAGATTGGAAATAAAAGTGAAACCATCATCTATTTTGTAGTTCATATGATAGTATATAAAGGAAACTCTAAAGATCCCCCCACCAAAAATGTGCTAGAATACAGTAAATTTCCAAGATACAAAACATCAAAAAGGTACTAGAATGCAGTAAAATTCCAGGATGCAAAATATAAAAGTATGTTCATTAACATTTATAGACACACACGCTTGCACACACACATATTCAATTAGTAAGAGGAAGAAAACTAAGAAAATTCCATTTATGATCACATCAAAAAAGAATTAAATATTTAGGAATTAACTGATATGGCTAAGGATTTATACAACAAAAACTATAAGACAAGGCCTCCCTGGTGGTGCAGCAGTTAAGCGCTGCTCTGTGGAGCTGTTGGCAGCGGTGGCGCGAGCTCCCGGGGAGATTCCCACATGGCTGGCGGACCTCCCCTGCCTTGCCCGCTACTCCCCTCAGCAGTGTATTTCTGATCTGCCTGTTCTGCTCCCCGCTCTGTCTCTGGTGAACCCTCTCGCCACCCCACACCTCTGGCCTGTACCCCAGCTTGTATGTATAAATAAATAAATCTTAAAAAAAAACAAAACTATACGACATCATTAAAAGTTACAAAACAAACAAACATAAAGAGATGGAAAGATGTCCCATGTTCATGGATGAGGAAAATTAATATAGTCAAAATGACTACTTTACCAGGAGCACTATATAGATTTAAAGCAAAACTCTTTAAAATTTTAATGATATTTTTCAATAATTAAACAAAATAAAATACTAAAACCTATGTGGAGCTATATATGACCACCAAATAGCTAGAGCAATTCTAAGAAGAAAATTAGAGGTCTCATGTTATCTAATTTAAAACTATATTATAAAGTAATGATATTTACAACATTATGGTATTGGAATAAAAACATACACGTGTATCAATGGACCACAATCAGAAGGTCAGAAATTTGTCAAATACAAAATTGATAACAAAGGTGCTATAACCATACAATATATAAATGAGAGTGTCTTTCCCAAATGAGTCTGGTAAAATTGGACAGTTTTACATGTAAGAGAATGAAACTATATCACTCTTTAAATTCACATACAACAAATAAAATAAAAATGGATTAAAGACTTAGATATGATCCACAAAAATAAAATTCTTAGAAGAAAGCATTGGCAATACATATTATGACTTCAATAGTATATGTTTTTGGGAACTTGGCTCCTACTGAAAGGGAAATAATGACAAAAATAAACAATTGGGGTTACTTCAAATTAAAAGATCTTTACACAGCAAATGAATATAGTGTCATATTAAAAAGAACATTCCATTGAATGAGAGAAGATATTCATGTAACACCGATAAAGGGGTTAAAATTCACAGTATACAAAGAACTCATAGAACTTAATGATAAAAACAAAAGCAAACTAAAATACTCAAGCAATTCATTTAAAAAATGGGAAGCTGATCTGAATAATAGTTTTCCAAAGAGGATATACAGTGCAACAGATATATGAAAAAAAAAATGCTTATCCTCACTTTCAATGAGGGTAATGCAAATCAAAATCACAATGAGAATCTGTGAGACTGACACACTAAAGACTCCTAACAAGTGTAAGAGAGGATGTGGAAAAGAGCAACCTTTATATACTATTGATGGGAATGTAAATTGATGCAGCTGTTTTAAAAACCAATCTGGACCTATCATAAGAAAACTAAAAATTAGAATACCCTATGACCCAGAAATCCCACTTTTGGGTATCTATCCAAAGAACATAAAATCAACTAAACAATATATGTTCCCCAATACTGATTGTGGCATCATTTACAATCAATAGGATATGGAAACAACCAAGCACTCCTTGACAGAGGGGTGTATAGAGATTATATATGATATTCAGCTATAATGAAAGTTGAAATATTACCATTTAGCAAAATTGAAGGAAGTTGAGAGTATTATAAAAGATGGATTTAGCCAGAAAGATGAATAGTGGATGGTTTCACAACTATGAGTATTATGAGGAAACAAATATGTTGAATTGATAGAGCAAAACAATTGTTAGTGAAAATTGATAATCTTTATTCCGTATACATGCCCTAACATGCAGGTTGTGTCCATTTTGTCAGGCCTGTTGGAATAACTCCCTATATGTCTCCTGTATGATTCATCTCCACTGGCCCCAATCTCATGTGCTAGCTCATCAGCATTCTCTACTCTAGCCACAAAATATAGTGATATAGAACATAATATCTCCTGTCTTTGTTCTTGCCCAACACTCTACCTGGAATTCTTTTCTTTTGAACAAGCAAAAACCTGATCCTGATTGAGAGCTTTGGTCAAATACCACTTCCTGGGCTACCTCTTTCCTCCTCTGGAATGCAGAGTGATCTGTGTACCTCATTTCTATCACATATCAAAGGAAAACTACAGAATAATATCCTTGATCAATTTAGATGAACAATTACTGAACAAAATCTTAGCAAACCAGCAATACACTAAAAAATAGTATATCATCACCAAATGGGATATATGCCTGCTATGCAGAGATGGTTCATCATGTGCAAATAAATCAAAGTGATTCAACAATCAACAAAATGAATTCTCAAAATCATATGATCATATCAATAGATGCAGAGAGCATTTGACAAGATACAACATCCATTTATAATAAAAATTCTTAAAATATGGGAATAGAAGGCACATATGTCAACATAACAAAAGCATATGTGTTAAGTGTGTTGTTAAACTCATACTTAATGGTGAAAATCTGAAAGTTTTTCCTCTAAGATTAAGTACAAGACAAGGATGATCACTGTCACCATTATTGTTTAAAAGTGTAAGTCCTACTTAGGGCGATAAAGGAACATAAAAATATAAAAGGAATCCAGTTTGGAAAAGAAGAAATAAAACTATCTTTATTGCATATGAAATGGTTATGTCATAGAAAACCTTAAGGGTGCCATCAAAAAAAACATTAGAAACAATATATCAGTACAGTAAAATGGCAGACTAAACTCAGCATACAAAATTTAGTGTTTATATATGAAAATAACAACCTAGATAGGAAGATCAGGACAACAATCTCACAGACAGACTCATCAGAAAGTATTCAATGGGCCTCCCTGGTGGCGCAGTGGTTGAGTGCTGCACTGTGGAGCTGTCGGCAGCTTCAATACGAGTTTGACTTCCAGCCAGGAAGAATCCCACATGGTGCGGCAGACCTCTCCTGCCTCGCCCACTGCTCCCCTCAGCAGTGTGTTTCTGATCTGCCTGTTCTGCTCCCCACTCTGTCTCTGGTGACCCCTCTTGCTGACCCACACCTCTGGCCTGTACCCCAGCTTGTATGTATAAATAAATAAATCGTTAAAAAAAAAAGAAAAAGAAAGTATTCAATACCTAGTAATAAACTTAACTGAAGAGATAAAGATCTGTAGAATGAGAAAAAGATCTTGTTAAAAGAAATAAAAAAAAACACAAAGAAACAAAAGGATAGTCTTTGCTCATGGATTGGAAAAATGAACATTGTTAAAAATGTCATCTTACCCAAAACAATATATAAAATCCATGCAATCCCTATCAAATTTTCAATGGTATTATTCAAAGAAAAGCGGAAATGTTACTGGTATTTACACAGGAACACACAAATCTCGAAATAATCAAAGCAGTTCTCATAAAAAGGAAGAAGACTGGAGGCATCACACTCAAAACTTTGAATTATACTTCAAAACTATAGCAATAAAATGTTATGGTATTGCAATAAAAATAGGCACACAGACCAACAGACTGGAATTGAGAACTAAAATATGAGCCCACACTTATGTAACAGCCTAGGAAAAAAATAATCAATAGTGTAAATGGAGAAGGGAAAATCTCTTCAACAAGTGGTGTTGGGAAACTGGACAGTAATATGTAAAAGAATGAAATGAGACCACTGCCTCATACCATAAAAATATTAACTCAAAATGGATTAAACTTGAAGATAAAGCCTAAAAGTAGTAATTACATAAAACAAATATATGCAAAAACATTTTTGGGACATTGGTTTCGGTAATGTCTTTGGAGACTCAACCAATGAGAAACAACAAAAAATAGCAAAAATTAACAAATGGGACTACATCAAATTTGAAACATTTTGCAATAAAAAAACATTATTACTAAAACAAACAAACAAAAAATCCGCTACCAAAGAGAGACTATAATTTAGCATTACATATCTGTCAGGGGCCTAAAATTCAATATATACAAAAATCTCATACATCTCACACCACCATAACAAACAAACAAACAAAACCTAAATAACACAATAAAAATTATCAGAAATGCTAAACATACACTTTTCAAAAGATGGCCAACAGGCACTTGAAAAATGCTTATCATTACTTATCATCAGGGAAAGCCAAACCAAAACCACAATGAGATACCACCTCACACCCCTGAAATGGCCCATATAGAAATAGCAATTGCTTGTGAGATATAGAGAAAAAGGAATCCTAAAATACTGTTGGTAGGAATGTAGACTATTTCAGTCTCTAAGGAAAATAGTATTCAGAATTCTCAAATTGTTAAAAATAGATCCATCATATAATCGAGCAATTACATGCCAGGTTTATCTATCCAAAGAATGCAAAAACACTAATTTTTTAACTAATATATGTGCTACTATTATATGTTCATTACAGTACAATATATAACAGACAAATTATGGAAATGACTTATGTGACCAAAGAGAAATAAGTGCATTTAAGGATATAACATATATACACAATGTGATATACTCAGATTTTATAAAATGTGAAATCTTGCCATTTGTGAAAAGATGGATGAATCTGGTAGGTATTATTAGGACACTTGAAAGAGTCTGAAGGAGAAAGACAAATTACAAATGGTTTCCCTCATGAGGAATCTATATAAAGATAAAAGGAAGGGAAGGGCAAAAAAATAAAATCAAATCCTAGAGATATGACCATAGTCCTGAGGTTATCAGAAGGGGAAGTTGGAGTTTGGGAGCAAAGGGGTAAAGGATACCATGAACTATGATTAAGTGTTACGGGTTCTTTGGTAGTGATTGTAATGTGGTGGTGGGTGCAAATCTCTACCTCTAAATCATATATAGTATTGAAAGTCAACGTTATCTTAAAAATAATGTTCTGTGCTATATATTTTTGTGTTATTTATCAGCAATATGTTTTATGGAATTTGGAAGCTTAATTATATATCTTTGAATCACGTACAATGATCAGAGTTAGGACAATGTACTCACCAGGATATAACAATGTCTTCTGCCAACCTGCAAGTGAACAAAATGATGAAACATCATTAACATTTTCTATTCCTTTGCATAGCTTTTTCTCATCATTGATATTCTCTAAATATTCAGTTACATATTTATCTCTTTGTCCTTTTCCGTCCTTACAAATGTGTGACCATGCATTTCTTGAACTTAAAAATGGTTTGTTCATTTATGTGTATGAGCAAATACAAAGCCATGAGAAAAAAATAAGCTAAAAATTAAGGAATATATTACAGAAAAAGTGAGAAAGAAAATACAGGAATGATGAAGCATGAGAAACAACTTAGTGTCCATAAAATGATGACTCTATGAAAAAAGATGGCACATACACATAAAAAAGATGATATCCAAAAGAGTGAGACAAAATGAAACAGGAAACAGAGAGTGGTAAGGAAAGAGAAGAGAAAAGAAGAAAAACTTGGTCAATATCTATTTAAAAAATCACATATTTTTTCTTTCCGATCTCAATAAAGAACAGTTCAAATTAGAAAAAAAATAAATTCTATATTTTATAAATTTCAATCCATCTGTGATCCTATCAAGTGAACATACACAGTAGTATGCTATGCCTGACTATGAGAATAGGTTTTAGAGAAGTGTCTGGTGTTATTTGTAGAAGTTAATCCCATGAAAGAACATCTAAGGTGCTTACCAATCTTGAATTGAGTCTTCCTTTCCTCTGAAAGAAGATGCACAAATAAGATTGAATTTCAAGGAGCAAAGATATAGAAACAAAGATATGCATTTATCTTAACTGTTTATCATAATCATTTAGTCAAGCTGCTTCTTCCTTTGGAAATTGTTTCACATGGTTACAATGATCTCTTTCTTTTTGGATTCAGTTGACATAAGCAGGTAAATTATTCCTAACAGGATAACTACAATATAGAGAGAAAATAGAGAAATGTAAATGATATATAATAAAAGGAGCTGGGTGGGGAGGAAATGAGGTATAGCAATAGATTATTCAGGAATGATATTCTTGTAAATATTTTAATTATTACAATATAGTTACCAATTTCCTTTTGCAATGTTTCTGAAAAAAATGTGAAAATACCATTTAATGCCACAGACAAAAGAACATTAAACTATTCTGGATGGATTACATACAATACAAATAGCTTATTAAGATTTAAAAATACCCTCACTTTTCTAGGACATTTATTAAAATGCAAAGAAGGAAATAAAAATATATAGTATAGCATTTTTACATAGAAAAATAACTAGAGTGTTGAAATTTTATAGTGAAATGATCAAATTTCCCAATGAATTATTTTTGACATAATTTAGAATGTCAATATGAATGAATATCATCACCTGCAATGTAGCAATGCTATATATCACCTCTGCAATAATTTACAATTTATTTAATGCTTATAATAAATTAGGTATTTTTCTGAGTGTTTTATCTACCTAATAGAATGCTACTAACTGTGAAGTAGTTCTCTGTTTACAGAAATAAAATTTGAAAATAAGAAGGATCAGTGACATAAGGAGGTTTCTAGTGGTAAAGAGACAGAGCAATGACTTGATTCCAGGCTCATTAAACTGCAAAATGGCTACTTGTAAATATAACAATAGTCCACTCCTATTCCAACCAGCTGAAGCTTCTATCACAATGTAGAGCAGAGTAGAATTCTCTGAAAAGGAGGCATTTTGCATTTTCTTTTTAAAACTTTCATAGAAGAGATTTTCTTAGAGTCACATTGAGGACACAATAAACACTATAAGAACTAATTCAGACACATTTTAATATGAGGATTTCGCTCATCTCTGAGCCAAAGTGAGTTATTGTTACATAATGGAGAGAGATAAAATGAATACACTATATATTTTAATAAGGTGAATGAAAAGTGGTTTAACTGGTGACAGAAGAATAAATAATAGGTAAAGAAATTATAACATAGTAATTATGAATGGAAATCAACAATGAAAAAATTATAAAGAGGAACCAGAGGATTTTGGAATAGAAAACTGAGGAAACAGGAAAAATCGTTATTTAAGGGTCATAAAGAAATTGTCATTAAAAATCACCCTTTTCATTCCTGAGTTTTTCTGAAAAGTAAAAAGGAGTAATATAAGAATACTATGAAATAGAAACTAGAAAGACCATATCATGCGAAACAATCATTAAAGTTTACCATATTCTCTCTTGAGTTTATCTGAAAAGCAAAAATAATAATATAAGAATAAAATGTGAGCAGAAACCTAACAAACAATTAAATTTTAAAAGGCTTTTCATCTATTCTATGAATTGGTGAAACATATTAGACACTTCAGAGGGGAAAATTATAAACATTTTCTAGGTAATTTGCTGAAAATTCTATGATGATCAGTATTTATTTTTGACAAGTGGTACCATAGGGAAATAGTTCTAAATTTATTGTGACTGAATTAATAGTCCCCCAAAGCTTTCATAATGTCTCTTTAGACATCATTTTCATCATCATCATCACTACCATTATCATTACTATTAACGTTTATTGTGTTCTTTTTGTCCAAGGCTCCGGGATACACGCTTTACAAGCAGCATTACATTAGATCATCAAAAGTGCTCTGGTGGTAAGTACTACACTTATGCAGAAGAGGAAACTGAAATTAGACCAAGGATACATTTCTTGCTGAGTTTCCCAGTTACTCCTTTCAGAGTTGGACTTCTATCCAAAGTGAGTCTGACATCAAAGTTGATGTTCTGATTTCAAAATAATCTGTTCTGATTTCTTTATTATTTCTGCATCATCCTGTATCACTAAAAAACAACTTTTCAGGGCCTCCCTGGCGGCATAATGGGTTGAGTCGCCACACTATGAAGCTATCCAGAGCCACTGCAGCACCAGTTCGATAACCAGCGAGGGAGCTACTCCCCTCAGCAGTGTTTTTCAGTCGATCTACCTGTTCTGCTTCCCCCTCTGTCTCTGGTGAATCCTCTCAGCCCCCCACACCTTTGGCTTACACCCAGCTTGTATACATAAATAAATCTTCCAAAAAAATTAAGCATTACTTAAACAAAGCTGGAACTTAAAAAAAAAAACATAACTTTTCATCCATTGTGTTTAATGTTGTGACAAGTAAATTTCAATAATTAATTTGTATTTAAAATTAAAGCCAATTAAAAACAAATAGGACACTTTCTGTCCCTGGACATGGCTTGATAAAAAGCGACGTTCACTTTAGTACAAGATATAGATCTAGCCATTATTGGGAGAATAAGGAAGTGACATATTAAGAAGATTTTAGTTTTTTTTGAGCAATTCAATTTCCATAGGTGAAGTATTAGTTGTCTTTTGTTTTGGGGCTATGTGCTAGTTCTTAGATTATTAAGAGTATTATGTGGCAGTAAAATTCACACTGGTATAGGGCCTCCCCGGTGGCGCAGCGGTTGAGCACTGCGCTGTGGAGCTGTTGGCCGCGTGTTCGACGCCCAGCCAGGGAGAATCCCACGTGGTGCGGCAGACCTTTCCTGCCTCGCCCGCTGCTCCCCTCAGCAGTGTATTTCTGATCTGCCTGTTCTGCTCCCCACTCTGTCTCTGGTGAACCCTCTCACCGCCCCTTGCCTCTGGCCTGTACCCCAGCTTGTATACATAAATAAATAAAATTCTTAAAAAAAAAATTCACACTGGTATAAGGTTAATTTATATTAACCTCCTATTTTCAAATTCCCATGTTCTCTAATTTGTCATTGTCTTAGAAATTGGTACTTCTTGAGCCTAAGGGTTTATATGGGATAGCAATCTTTCTGTTCCATGTTATAGCCCTTTGCAGTAGCTCTGCTCTATTCTAGTATCTCATACAATTTCTGTTTTCTACAAATTCTGAAAATTGCTTGTCTGCTGATGGTTCCTCTATCATTATCTGTTACTGCTTCTTTTAACCTTATATATAAAATGTAATTTTCTAATTATCAGGTGTCCCTGGTACAAATAGATTTTTTTCAGCATATGGTTGTTAGTCACTCTTAAACAGTTTGCTAAATAATTCACATATATTATAATTGATTTTTTTACATAATATGATCACTTCTTGGCTTTTTGGCAAAGATCAAGTGTAACATTACATAATGTTATAGAAGAGAAAAAATAAAGCATGAATTATACTGTGTATTTTTTTCTCAGTAGAAAAAGGTAATAGTGTAAAGCAGCCCTCTCCAAATGCTATTATTGCCATACAATACTACTTATTACTTAGCAGTGCTATGTTAATACTATGACAGATCCTTACAAAGTTAAGCATGTTATACCACAAACACTTTTTGCACCTCAATCACCTTATTTGAAAATTGTAAATGATTTTATATTATATTATTCTTCTGATAATGATTTTTCTAAAAACTATTAAAAAATTTCTGAAGAAATTATCAAAATACTCCAACTACTAAATCTCAGAAATAGACTTTTTTTCATTTTTAAAGTTCTGCTGCATTTATACTATTTACTCAGAATGGGGCCAATACTACATAAGAGTTTAAACCTATATACATTAAAAAGAAAATCTAGAGATACATCTTCATGATCATAGATTTGAGAATGGATTCTTAGAAATGGCAGCAATTTACTAACAATTAAAATATACCCATCGTTTTTCAAAAAAGAGCAAAGTCTTGAATAGAGATTTTTCCAAAGTAGATGTATAAAATGGTCAACAAACATATGAAAAGATGCAAAAAAAAAAAAAAAAACCCAAAAAAACAACCAGAGGCAGTATAATGATTATAATAAAATTTTGGAAAACAGCAAGTGTTGGTAAGAATGTGGAGAAATTGAAACTAAAACATTGTTGATTATAATATAAACGTGTGTCTCCTCTGTGAGAAACAGTCTGAGAGATAACCATTCTAACATATGACCTAACAATTATATGCCTAGATCTAGACCTCTGCCTTTGAAAACAGATATTTAAATTAATGCCTGTAATAGTCATAGCAATACTCATCACTATTGTAAAACAACAACAGAACAAACCATATCCATTAATGGATAAATGGATTAAGCAAAATGTGGTATATTGATGAATTATTGAATTATTACACAGAGTAATGAAGTGCTGGTACATACTACAACATGAAAGAACTTCAAAAGCTTCATGCAAATGAAAAATGTCAGATACTGAAGTTCACACACTATATAATCTCATAGACATGAGATTCTATCAGTCAGATAAAGTCATAGAGACAGAAAACAGACTAGTGGTTGCCATAGACTAATGGTTGAGGAGGTGTGAGAAATGACTTAAGGAGAGTAGAGTTTACTAGTGGGAAAATGAAATACTTTTGGATCTAGATGGAGGTGATAGTTATGCAATAGTGTGAAATCACTGAAAACCACTGAATTGCATACTTCAAAATGTTTAATATTTTGCATTTTTCCTCAAAGTAAAAAGTAATAGAGGAAATATATATATGAAATAAAGTGTCAATAAAATAGCTTACTCAGTGGATACAAAGTCCTTGGTTCAACAAAAGGAGAAAATACCCATAGTGTTGCTCTCATAAAGTCTAGTGCTGACATTGAAATAATTACAAATTTGTATTCATGTGAAGATAGAATACCTACCTTGCTCTTCTTCCCTTATTTTCTCTGAAATAAAAATTAAACAATTATTTGGAATACTTAAACAGGAAAATTTTACTTCCTACTAAATTTTAAAAAAAGTAAATTTATTTAGAGATTAGCAAATCTATTGCCATATTATCAGGAATGATTTATTCTACATGTAAATTACTGAACACTTTTCTTGTTATTGTTTTATACTGTGTTTTACAGAATAATATTCTTTACAGTTGATCAAGATTTGAAACTCACCTGCTCTCATTCTTCCATCTGAAAAATAAATAAAAGAAATACTGATTAATGAAATAATTGAAATAATTGAGAGCACTATAGAAATATTAATTCTTTTAGGGTCAAAGATCTATTCCTATATTATACCAAATACTCAGAATATTGATCTCATGAAATCCAAACTAGTTTTTCTCCAATTATATGTGTTCTATTAGAGTGTAGATAAGTTCCACATTTATTGTTTTTTTCTTTCAAAGAATGCAATACACAAATTTATTTGTTTTGAATAACATTATAAAACTTATAAACTTATGAAAATAATATTCTGAAATCACTAAAAATTACCATTTTCTTCCCTGAGTTTATCTGAAAAGCAAAAAAGTAATATAAGAATTATTATAAAATAGAATAGAAAGATTATATCATGCAAAAATAATCATTAAAGTTTACCAATTTCTTCCTTGAGTATATCTGAAAAGTAAAAAGAATAATATAAAAATAAGATGTGAACAGAAGCGAAATAAACAATAAAAATTAAAAGACTTTAACCTGTTCTGTGTGAAACATATCAGACACTTCAGAGGAAAAAATTACAATTGTTCCTAGGTAATTTGCTGAAAATTCTATGGTTGGTCAATACTGAATTTTGGCAAGTAGTACATTGGAAAATAGTTTTAATTTATTGTGACTGAATTAATAGTCCTCCCAAAGCTTTCATAATGTCTTTTTAGACATATCATCATCGTGTTCATCATCATTACCATCACTGACATTCATCAGTGCTTTCTCTGTCCTAGCCTCTGGGATACATGATTTGCAAGCAGCCTCACATTGGATCATCGAATTGCTCTGTTGGTAACTTATTACACTTATGCAGAAGAGGAAACTGGAATTAGACCAAGGATACATTACCAGCTTGAGAGTTGCTCCTTCCACAGTTGGAGTTCTATTCAGAGTGAGTCTGACATCAAAGTTGATAGTTTTACCCAACAAAATAATCTGTTCTGATTTATTACTGCAGCATCCTCCTCCATTATTAAAACATAACTTAGCATCTTCTCTGTTTAATGCCAAGTGACAAGTAAAGTTCAATAATTAGTTTGTATTTAAAAGTAAAGCCAATGAAAAACAAATAGGACACTTTCTGTCCCTGGACATGGCTTGATAAAAAGTGAGGTTCACTTCAGTACAAGATGTAGCTCTAGCAATTATTAGGAGAACAAGGAAATAACATATTAAGATTTTATATAAACCATAAAAAATAAATATAGAGGTACAGCCTCCTGGTCTTGGATATGGGAATGGATTCTTAGAAATGATACGAATACATGAAACAACAAAAAAAAATTATGTGTAATTGGATTTTAAAAACAAACTTTTATGCATAGAAAAACAAGAAAATGAATAGACAATGCACAAAATTAGAGAAAATATTCACAAATATTTTAAAGTGCTACTATCAAGAAAATATAAATAATTCTGATAATTCAATGATAAAAAGAAAAATGCACCCATCATTTTTTTAAAGAACAAAGACTTGAATACACTTCTGAAAAAACATGATAAAATGTTTAATGAGTATATGATAAGATGCAAATAAAAAAACAGTTAGAGGCACTATAATCATTATAATAAAATTTTGGAAAATGGCAAGTGCTGGTAAGAATGTGAAGATTGAAACTCTAATACATTGCTGATTATAATATAAAGTTGTGCCTCATCCGTGGAAAAAGTCTGAGAGATAAACATTCTACCATCTCACCCAATAATTCCATGCCTACATCTAGACCTCGCATTTGAAAACAGATACTCAAATTAATGCCTGTAAGTAATAGACATAGCAACACTCTTGACAAGTGTAACACAACAACAGAACAAACCAATATCTATGAATGGCTAGGTGGATAAGCAAAATATGTTAACAATGAATTACTGAAGTCCTTGGTTAAACAAATGTAAAGAATACCAGGAGTATTGCTCTCATAGACACATGTGCTGGCATTGATTTAATTACATATTGTATTTATGTGAAGACAAAATACCTACTTTTAAATAGCTCTGAATTGATTTTCCCTGAAATAGAAATAACACAATTATTTGGACAAGTTGGATAAACAAACAGGGAAATTTCATTTCATATTACGTTTAAGCAAATCATAAATGATTTCAGAGATTTGCAAGTAGATCGCTACACTGAGGATAATGTTTCATTCTATATATTGTGAAGTTACTGAACCTTATTCCTGCTATTGTCTTAAAATAGGTTTCTCACAATGATATCCTTTTAAGTTGATCACAATTTGAAACTCACCTGTTTTCTTTCTTTCCTCTCCAAAATATTGAATAGAAATATCGATTAAATAAAATATTGAAACAATTTACAAATATTACATCTTATAACGTCAAATGTCTATTTCTATATAATACCAAGTATTGAGAATGCATGTATCTTCTTACCATCTCCCCTCAAAATAAAGAACTCTCTTCATTGTTTATATATGTTTCCCTTTCTCTTCCTCAGAGAGGAAAACATCTATGGCTTTGTCTTAAATTTGTGGCCTTTTCACATTCTGCTATTTTGATAATACAGAGATATTTAAATCTCAGAAATGTTTATTTAATTACAAATTTGGTCTGGGCATTTTTTTCTACTTTTACTGTTTGAATTTTCATTTCCTTTAATATCTAATCTTTCTTTTCCTTTTTACAAAAGAGGAAATTATACACACAAAACAGAATTTGTAACTGAAACCAATGAAACAAGGAAAATCAACATATGAAAATCATATGCTGTAAATAGTCATTAAAGATTACTATTTTCTTTCCTGAGTTGATCTGAAAAGTAAAAAGTAGTATAAGAATTATTATTAAATAGAATATAGAAATAACACACCATGCAAAAAATAATCATTAAATTTTACCAATTTCTTCCTTGAGTGTATCTGAAAAAATAAAAAAGAATAATGTAAGAATAAAATGTGAAGGAAAAAAACACCAATAAATTTTAAAAGCCTTTCATCTATGCTATGTGACACATACTAAACACTTCCAGGAGAAGATTTACATTCATTTTCTAGGTAATTTGCTGAAAATTCTATGGTAATCAATATTGATTTTTGCCAAGTATGACCATGGAGAAATAGTTTTATATAAATTTAAATTTGATTGTTACTGAATTAATATTCCCCCCAAAGATGCCATAATGTCTCCTTAGATATATCATAGTTGTCATCATCATCACCATCATCATCTTCACTGCCATTATAATTGTCATTGACATTCATCAAGTGCTTTCTCTTTCCCAGGCTCTGGGATACATGTTTTGCAAGCAACATCATATTGGATCATCAAAAGTGCTCTGGTGGTAGGTTACTACACTTATGCAAAAGAGGAAACTGAAAATAGATCAAGGATATTTTACTAGATTGAGAGTTTCCCCATAGTTACTCATTCCACAGTTGGAGTTCTACCCAGAGTGAGTGTGACATCAAAGCTAACACTTAAATACAGCAAAATAACCTGTACTGATTTCTTTATTATTTCTTCATCTTCTTGAATCATTAAAAATGACTTTTCATCCTCTATGTTTAATTTCACATGACAAAGTTTAATAACGAATTCATATTTAAAAGTAAAGCTGAAGGAAAAAAGATGGTGGCAGAGTGAAGAGGCTGGGCTCATCGCCTCCAGACACAATCAACAAAACGGATACCAAATAAAGCCAGAAAACTGAGCATCAGCCTACATATTAGTAGCATCAGCCCGACTGAAAGAGGTAGAACAATCTCTTGGTGAACCCTGTGCCTAGTTGCGATCTTGACTGGGCACAGCACGAGTAGTGGAAAGGGGGCTGGGAGAAGACCCATCACATTACAGGCTCTACAGAGAATACAAACCCAGGGACAAAGGAAGGGCAGGGGGTCCCGCCCTGGTGCAGAGAGAGGGAAGGCCTGCACAAAGGTGAAGTTTGGCTAGATTGTGCGTGCGAAGTGCCTGTCTGCAGATCCCAACTGGGCTCTGCCTGAGTCAAGCAGAAAGAGGGTTGTGAGCAGACCCACCCACCATTGCAGACTCCCAGAGACAATACAGCCTTGGGGCCAAAGGAACAGCAGGAGGTCCTGTGGGAACAGCAGGGGGTCCAGCCCAGTACTGAGAAAGGGAAGGCACTGCACAAAGGCGAGGTACCACCAGATTGTGTGTGCAAAGTTCCTGGCTGCAGATCCTGACTGGGCACTGCCTGAGTCAAGAGGAATGGGGGCTGGGAGAAGACCCACCACCAGTACAGGCTCTGGAGAGAATACAAACCCGTGGCCAAAGGAAAGGTAGGGGGTCTCGCCCTGGTGCTGAGAGAGGGAGGCCTGCACAAAGGTGAAGTTTGGCCAGACTGCGAGAGTGGAGTGTCTGGCTGCAGATCTTGACCATCCTCTTCCTGGTTCAAGCAGAAAGAGGGCTGGGAGCAGACCCACCCGCCATTGCAGGCTCCCTGAGAGAATACAGCCTCGGGGCTAAAGGAACAGTAGTGGTTCCGGCCTGGTGCTGAGAGAAGGAAGGCCAGCACAAAGGCGAAGTTTGGCCAGACTGCTCGAATGGACTGTCTGGCTACAGATCCCGGCCAGGCTCTGTCTGAATCAAGGGGAAAGAGGGCTAGGAGCAGACCTGCCCACCGCTGCAGGCTTCCAGAGAAAATACAGCCTTGGGGCCAAAGGAACAGTAGGGGTCCAGCAGGATCAGCAGGGTGTCTGGTCACATTACTGAGAAAAGGAAGGTGGTACTGAGAAAGGGAAGGCGCTGCACAAAGGTGAAGTTTGGGCAGATTGAGCGTGGGGAGTGCCTGGCTGCATATCCCAACAGGGCACCTTCCAATTTGAGCAGAAAAGGGGCTGGGAGCAGACTGTCCACCATTGCATGCTCTGTAAAGAATACAACCACAGATTTGGCATAAAAGGGCTGGTCTCTGCTGGACCACCAGTCTCCGACACTCCAAAAAGAGGAACCCAAAGAGATGCCACCAAGCACAAGCAGCGCAGTGTCCCAATGCTTAGGACAAATTAGAAAACAAACAGGGAGAAGGAAAAATACAAATAACCAAGCAAGTCCTCAGGGGAAGGACACACCACAAAAAGAAAATCAGCCTTCAGACCCCAACAATTATGACATGGAAGAACTTCTATCTCTGCCAGATAGAGAATATAGAATCATGATTAAGGAAATCATGATTAATACAAAAAAATTAACAAATGGAAGAATGAAATTGAGAACCTAAAGAAGGAGAACAAAAGTTTAAAGGAGGACCTAAAGAACTCTGGGAAAGGCAATGGAAACAGAATTGATGAAATGGAAGAACGAATCAGCAGTCTCGAAGATACAGATATGAAAAGATCCAAAAAGAAAAGGAAATAGAAGCATGAAGGGAAAAAAATGAAGAAAAACTTCTAGAACTATCTGACACCATGAGGAAAGGAAATATAAGAGTTATAGGAATCCCAGAAGGAGAGGAGAGGGACCAAGGAACAGAGAAACTATTTAAGGAGATAATAGAAGAGAATTTCCCAAATATGAAAATAGACATACTAGAAGCAAGAAGAACCCCAAATTACCCTGATGAAAGAAAAACCACAGCAAGGCACATAATAGTAAAACTCTCAAGTGTCCAAGATATAGAAAAAATATTGAAGATGACAAGGGGGAGGAAACAGGTAACTTATAAAGGAAAACCAATCAGGCTGACATCAGACTTTTCCAAAGAAATGCTATGGGCAAGAAGAGAATGGAGGGGCAAATTCAACAAACTCCATGACAACAGATGCCAACCAAGAATAATTTACCCCACAAAGCTCTCCTTCCTCTATGAAGGAAGAATAAGGACTTTCTCAGACAAACAGAAACTCCAGAAATTTGTCACAACTAAACCCCCACTCCAAAAAATACTACAAGAAGTCCTAAAGCCCAGACTGACAGAGGAATGAATAAAAAGATCAGAATAAAGCAAGTAATAAAATCACAAAAAGGCAAACAAAATGGCAAATATAGATGCCAATGTATCAATATTAACTCTATTGTAAATGGACTAAACTCATCAATAAAAAGATACAAAGTAGCAGACTGGATCCAAAAAACAGAACCCAACCTTCTGCTGTCTCCAGGAAACACATTTAACCACAAAAAGAAAATCATAAACTGAAAGTAAAAGGTTGGAAAACAATCCTCTAAGCAAATGGACCAAAAAAGAACACAGGAACAGCCATAATTGTATAAGATAAAACAGACTTCAAATTAAAAAAAAAGAGAGAGACATAGACGGACACTACATAATGAATAATCGGTCAGTGCCTCAAGAAGATATTACACTCATAAACAAATATGCACTAAATGAAGGAGCACCAAAATATATGACAATTATTATCAGCTCTGAAAACAGACATTAGAGAGAATACATACATAGTAGGAGACGTCAACACTGCATTGTCACCATTGACAGATCAACAAAACAAAAAATAAACAAAAAAATTAACAAGAACTCTCCCTGGTGCGCAGAGGTTAAGAGCAGCACTGTGGAGCTATTGGCAGCAGCGACGCGAGTTCGATGCCTGGCTGGGGAGATTCCCACACGGCGTGGCAGACCTCTTCTGGCTCACCCGCTGCTTCTCCTCAACAGTGCATTTTGGTAGATCTGCCTATTCGCTCCCCACTCTGTCTCTGGTGAACCCTCTCACCGCCTGCCCCACCGCTCTGGCCTGTTCCCCAGCTTATATGCATAAATAAATAAATCTTTAAAAGAAAATAAAATGAACAAGGACATTAAAGTCCTAAATAAAGACCTAGGACTCATGGGCTTAAAGGACATCTATACGACACTGGAGCTGAAAAAATCTGAGTACATGTTTTTCTCAAGTGCACACGGATTATTCTCCAGAATCGACCACCTATTGGACCACAAAGCAAACATCGACAGATTCATCAAGATCAAAATCATTCCAGCTATCTTCTCTGATCGTAAAGGCATTAAACTAGAAATAAATCATGAAAAGAAAACAAGGAACTCTCCCTCTGCATGGAGACTGGAATCCACACTACTGGAAGACCACTGGATTAATGAGGAGATCAAAGAAGAAATTCAAAAATGCTTTGAGTTGAATTATAATGAGGACACCACTTTCCAGAATGTATGGATGCAGCACAAGCAGTATTGAGAGGAAAGAACATAGCAATACAGGCTCACGTCAAGAAACAAGAAACAACTCAAAGAAATAACTTAATCTCTCACCTCAAAGAATTAGAAAAAGAACAACAACAAAAAATCTAAAACCAATAAAGGAAAGGAAATAATAAAAATCAAAGCAGAAATTAATGAAATAGAAATTTTAAAAAAATCCAAAAGATCAACAAAACCAAAAGTTAGTTCTTCAAAAAAACAAACAAAAACTAGACAAACCGCTAGCCATACTCATGAAGAAAAATAGGAGAAAACACAAATAAATAGGATCATAAATGAAAAAGAAGTAATTACAACAGACTCAGGAGAAATAAAAAAAATAATCAGAACCTACTATGAAAATCTATATGCAAACAAGTTCAACAATCTGGAAGTGATGGACAAATTCCTAGAATGATATAATCATCCAAAATTAGATAAAGAAGACATAGAGCACCTAAACATACCAATTACAAGCACCAAAATAGAAACAGTAATCAAAACACTACCCAAAAACAAAAGCCCAGAACCAAACTATTCACAAATGAATTTTACCAAACATTCATAAATGAACTAGTGCCTTCTTATACAAACTCTTTCAAAAAATTGAGGAAGAAAGAATACTGCCAAATATGTTCTACAAAGCCAATATTACCCTAATACCAAAACCGAACAAGGGCAACACAAAAAAAGAATACTAAAGGCCAATCTCTCTAATGAACACTGATGCCAAAATCCTCAATAAAATTTTAGCTAATAGAATCCAACAATGCATCAAAAAGATAAATCACCATGACCAAGTGTGATTTATACCAGGGGCACAAGGATGGTTCAACATCAGAAAATCAATAAATGTAATCCAATACATCAACAAAAAGAAACATAAAAAACATATGATCATATCAGTAGATGCTGAGAAAGCATTCGACAAAGTTCAACATCCGTTTATGATGAAAAGTCCTCAAAATTCCAGGGATAGAGGGGGCATTCCTCAACATAATAAGGGTCATATATAGCAAACCCACAGCCAATATCATTCTCAACAGTGAAAAACTGAAAGCCTTTCCCTTGAAAACTGGAACAAGACAATGTTGTCCTCTTCCACCACTGCTTTTCAATATAATACTGGAAGTCCTAGCCAGAACAATAACACAAGAGAAAAGCATACAAGGAATCCAAATAGGGAAAGAAGAAGTAAAGCTATCACTATTTGCAGATAATATGATAATATACACAGAGAACCCTAAAAACTCCACAGAAAATCTAATCAAAATAATCATAGTAAAGTAGCAGGATACAAAATCAACACACAAAAATCAGTAGCTTTCCTATATGCAAACAACCAATCCGAAGAAGAGGAAATAAAGAAAACCACCCCTTTTACAATCAAAACAAAACAAAAAAAAATCAAATACCTGGGAATAAACCTAACAAAAGAGGTAGAGGACCTACACAAAGAAAACTATAAAACACTATTAAAAGAAATGGAGGAAGACAAAAAGAAATGGAAAGACATCCCCTGATCATGGATTGGAAGAATTAATGTTATCAAAATGGCCATATCCAAATGCAATTTACAGAATCAATGATATTCCAATGAAAATCTCAATGACATTCTTCAAAGAGATAGAACGAATACTGATGAAGTTCATATGGAGCCACAAAAAACTTCAACTAGCCAAAGCCCTCCTCACCAAAAGGAATGAGAATGGAGGTAATCACCCTCCCAGATTTCAAACTATATACAAAGCCATAAAAATTAAAACTGCATGATATTGGGACAAAAATAGACACACAGACCAATGGAATCGAATATAAAACCCAGAAATCAACCCACATATATATGGACAGCTAATCTTTGATAAAGGTGCAAAGAACATGCAATAGGACAAGGACAGTTTGTTCAACAAATGGTGCTGGGAAAACTGGACAACTGCCTGCAGAAAAATGAAACTAGATTACTACCTCATTCCATACACAAAAACTGATTCAAAATGGATAATAGACTTGGACATAAGGCCCGAAACCATAAAATACATAGAAGAAAACATAGGCAAAACAGTACATGACATACATCTTAGTAACATTTTTAAAGACACATTCCCCAAAGCAAAGATAATAAAGGAAAAGATAAACAGCTGGGATTACATAAAAATAAAAAGCTTCTGTACAGCAAAAGAGACATTCACCAAAACAAACAGACAGCCCACTGACTTGCACTCCACACAACAGACAAGGCTCTGATCACAAAAATCTACAAAGAACTCACACAACTCAACAAAAACAAAGCAAAAAATCCAGTCCAAAAAATGGGCAGAAGAAATTACAAGACACTTCTCTAAAGAAGAATTGCAAATGGCAAACAGGCTTATGAAAAAATGTTCAACATCCCTCATGGTCAAGGAAATGCAAATAAAGACCACAATGAGATACCACCTTACACCAACAAGAGTGGCACGCATTAAAAAATAATAATAACAGAAAACAACAAATGTTGATAAGGATATGGAGAAAAAGGAACACTCCTACACTGTTGGTCGGACTGCAAACTGGGACTCCAACCTCTATGGAAAACTATATGGTGTTTTCTCAAACAACTGAAAATGGAGCTTCCATACAACCCAGCAATTCCACTCCTTTGTGTCCAAAGGACACAAAAACAGCAATCCAAAAGGGCACATGCACACCTATATTTATTGCAGCATATTTACAATAGCTAAAACATGGAAACAACGCAAATGCCCAAAAATTGATGACTGGATCAAGAAAATGTGATATATGTATACAATGGAGTACTATTTGGCAATCAAAAATGATAAACTGCCACAATTCTCAACAACATGGATGGAGCTAGAAGCAATCATGCTCAGTGAAATAAGCCAGAATGAAAAAGAAAAAAATAACGAATGATATCACTTGTAGGAGGACTATAAGAGAGCCAAAGGAGAAATCAGAAAGAGAAAATAGCACACAAAACATAACAAAAGTAAAAACTAGCAAGAAATCACAAATAAGAGACATTCTACAAGGAAGGGGGAGGAAAGGAGACCATAATAGAAGAGGAAAGAGCACAAGGCACTATGGTGATGGTTCACGGGTGAATTAGTGGTGGGAATCCTAAGGGGGATACACAGTAATGTAAAGGATATAAATTTAAAAATAAATAAATAAATAAATAAACAAATAAAAAGAAAAATATAAAAAAAGTAAAACCAATGAAAAACAAATAGGACACTTTCTGTCCCTGGACATGGCTTGATAAAATGTGAAGTATAAGATGTAGATCTAGCCATTAGAAAACAAAGAAGTAACATATTAAGAAGATTTTAGATTTTTTTTTGAACAATTTAATTTCCATAGATGAAGTATTAGTTGTCTTTTGTTTCTATGTCACATGCTAGTTCTTAGATTATTAGGAGTATTATGTGGCAGTTAAATTCACACTGGTATAAGTTTAATTTATATTAACCCCCTATATTCAAATTCCCATGTACTCTAATTTGTCACTGTCTTAGAAATTGGTCCTTCTTGAGTTCAAGGGTTTATATGGCATCTAGTCTTTCCGCTCCATTTTATGGCCCATTGTAGTCGCTCTGTTCTATTCTAGTATCTCATGGAATTTCTGTTTTCTACAAATTCTGAAACTATGTTGTCAGCTTATGGTTCCTTTATCATATTCTTTGTTACTGCTTCTTTTAGCCTTAATTATAATGTAATTCTCTCATTATCAAGTCTCTGGTAGAAACAGGTTTTTTTAAGCTTATAGTTGTTAGCCACTTTAAACCAATTCATTAAAATAATTCGCATATATTTTAATTGATTTTCCTTCGGCATAACATAATATGTTATAGAAGAAAAAGAGAAAACACGGCATAAATTAGCCTGTGTGTTTCATTTTCTCAGAAGAAAACCGTAATAGGATAAGGCAACTCTCCTCAAATGCTTTTATTGCCAAACAATATTATTTAATACTTAGCACTTCTATGTTAATACTGTAACAGACAACATTCTGGTATTGTGATAATACAGAAATATTTAAATTTCAGATATTCTTAATTCTAAAAATAAGATTTGGCTTTTTTTCTGGTTTTCTGATGTGAATTTCTATTTCATTTCAAGTTATTTTACTTTACCTAATATAACACAGCAATTAGAATTTCCCCCTATTTTTAAAAAGAATTTACATGTAAAACTTTGTATTATTCTCATAGATTTTCATAAGTATAGATAACACATGCATAACTGTAGGAAAATATAAAATAAGAAATTAACATGGTGCAATACTGTTAACTATCCAAATACTGTATTCTAATTTGAAAACATTTTTTTTATGCACAGAGTCTCTGTATGTTTATGCCCTTTTCCCCTATATGTAGATTCAAGTAACTACCAATAAAATCAAGATACGGAACTATTATTTAACCCCAAAAGAAGACTCTCCTTCACTGTCTTTATTTCTATTCCTTACCCAGCTCTGCCATGTCCCCTGTCAATCACTTATCTGTTTAGTTTCTTCTGTCACCTCCAATTTAGTTTTGAGTCCATCAGGTGGCTTTTCTTATTTATTTATTTATTTTTTTATTTAAGCTGGGGTACAGGCCAGAGGCATGGAGCGGTGAGAAGGGTCACCAGAGACAGAGCGGGGAGCAGAACACGCAGATCAGAAACACACTGCTGAGGGGAGCAGCGGGAGAGGCAGGAGAGGTCTGCCACGCCATGTGGGAATCTCCCCGGCTGGGCGTTGAACTCGCATCACCGCTGCCTACAGCTCCACAGCTTAACCGCTGCGCCACCAGGGAGGCCCGGCTTTTCTATTTTAATTAGTATATATTTTTAATGCTAACATTTTCATTTAATTATTTAAAAAATCAATTTCTCCCCTGTAATTTTCTTTTTTTTAGAAAAAAATTTATTTACTTGTTATTGTATAGTTGAACTGGGTTGTAGTGTAAGCCAGAGGTACTGGGGGTGAGAGGATTAACCAGAGACAGAGTGGGGAGCAGAACAGGTGGATCTATTGAAATACACTGCTGAGGGAAGCAGCAGGTGAGACAGGAGAGGTCTGTTGTGCCATGTGGGTTAGCTCCCTGGCCGGGGATCGAACTCATGCCATGGAGGTGGGCTGATGTTACAGTGATAGCACTGAGACTTAATCCCTAGGCCATCAGGGAGGACCTCTCCCCTGAAATTTTTAATGTTATAATGTGTGAAGACATATAATTGCACATTGTATCATTTCTACAATTGCTGCTTTATCATCTATGGTAGATAATTCCAATATCTGCATCATCTCAATGTAGATTTCAATTAGTTTTATTCTGTTACTCAGATGATAAATTCTTTCATCTTGACATGATGAAAGATTTTACTTTTTTTATTCTGAAAATTTGGGGTACTATTTGGTAAGACCCTGCATCCTGTTTGTTTATCCATGTTAACATACATTTATCTTTTTTTAGTGGCAGCATGTGTCATACCTGCACTTTATTATATTGAAGTACATGCCTTTTAAACTTAGTTCGTTGAGGTTTTTTTAACCATAAATGCATATTGTATTTTGTTAAAGTTCACATAAATTTAGCAACAATGACTTTAGCTTACCATAGTGCTGCTGGTTTCCAAGTTAAACAATTGAAGATCCACAGTGATCTCTCCTCCCCTAGGCCCATTCCTTGGCCAAAGTATCTCCTACAGTCTCTTGGCAGCCTTAATCTATAGGCTACATTTGAACACTAAATGTAGCCCTGGATAGAGACTGTACTTGAGTCAGAGCCACAAGATAGGAACTGTTCTCTTTCTTTTTTGGGTCCAGGCTGTTATCCTGGGGTACTTGCTCTTGTTATTAAGATCCAGTTACTGGCCCTCCCTGGAAGCACAACAGTTAAGCGCTGCACTATGGAACTGTCGGCAGCTGCGATGGTAGTTCGAAGCCCGGCGGGGAGATTCCCACATGGTGCTGCAGACTTCTCCTGCCTCTCCCGCTGCTCCCCTCAGCAGTGTATTTTGGTCGATCTACCTGTTTTGCTCCCCACTCTGTCTCTGGTGAACCCTCTCACTGTCCCACATCTCTGGCCCGCACCCCAGCTTGTATGCATAAAGAAATAAAATCTTAAAAAAAAAATCCAGGTCCTAAGGATCTGGTTAGTGAAAGCACTCAGTTGTCTTGAATTTGGCCCTGGTTGGAGTATGGCATACATTATGAATATCACAGCCTTAACTGCAAATAGTATTTACATTCTAAGGAGTCCTAGGTGAACTAATCTGGTCAGCCCCCACAGATTCAGGCTCCAATTCCTCTAGATTGGGAGCCTCCAGTAGTGCACCTTCTGCTCTGCGTAACAACTCTGTGTACCCTTTTCTTCGGTGCAGGGTCAGATCTCCAAAATCTCTGACGTGGCCATGTGACCTCTACTTAACAAACAGCATTGTCTCTCCATAAAGCAGCCACCCCTCCTTGGCATGGGTTGCAATGTCCCAGTGTCACAGCAAACAGTTTAGTTTCCTACCCCTTTCTGCTGCACTGGTGTTCTTGATGTATGCAACGTTTATCTGTTAGGGACTGTCGGCTTTGTTTTGTTGTGATTTGTTTGTGAATATGTAAGACAAGTGTGGCATCCCTCCTTACTCTACTATCATCTTGCTGGATTCATGTTTTTATTCTAAGTATTCCTTTATTAATTATATAATTATAGTAATGTTTAGTACTTTTGTCTTTAAGCTACATGATTTCTTATTTGTTCATTCAACTAGATTTTTCTCGAATGTCTAATTATTTCTTTATTTTATATTCTTTTTCCTGCTCTTTTGTCTTTGCTTTTTTTAAACCCTTTACCAACCTTCCCTCCACCCATATGCCATCTA
>PVIJ01017355.1:0-29644 GCA_004024925.1 Scalopus aquaticus
ATGTATTGTGTGCAAAAATCTTTTCCCAGTTGGTAGGGTGTCTGTTAGTTTTGGTTAATGTCTCTTTTGCTGTACAGAAGCTTTTTATTTTGATGTAATCCCATCTGTTTATCTTGTCTTTCACTTCCTTCGCTTTGAGGGATGTGTCTTTCAAGATTTTGCTGAGATGTATGTCGTGTAGAGTTTTGCCTATATTTTCAGTATAGAAGAATTTAAAGAGAACATAAATTCATGAATCAGAGTTCAAAGAGAATTTACCAAAACAACAGCATGAGCCTAAAAGGAAGATTACTAAGGAAGAAAAAATAATTAAGGGCACAAATTCTGCTTTTAAATGAAATAAACAGAACAGGGATCGGATGGGCACAGCCGAGAAGTGAACTGATGACTTAGAGCAAAGGCTTGTCGTGATAACTCTGAATACAGAAAAAAATTCAAGAGATTAATGCAATTAGAATGACAGTAATGGATAAGAAGGTTAGAGATGATGTTTTTAACTAAGAATTGGTTTTCTTAAAGTAGAAAGCAAATCAGAACAGAGTGATAAAGCCAGGCCTCCGTGGCCTCAGAAATCTTGGGTCAGGCACCCTGGCGCTGATTGAACAACAACTGGTGCCACCAAGGATCAGACTCGGTCTTTCTGCTCCACCCGCCTCTAGCCTGTGACCCCTGTCCCTTTAGGTGTGGCTTCCACATGAAAGGCAGGGTTGAACGGAAGGCACTGGACAAAGTGTTTTCTACTTGTTATTTCAGAAGGAATAAGTTCTCCCAGGGATATCTGTCCATATCTCAATGGCCAGAAATGCATCAGATGGTCAGGTCCAGCCTCAAGGAGGCCTGGGAAGGCATCTAAACTTCCATCCTCGAGAGTTGAGGGAGGCAAGACAAAGAGGTTATCTGTGCCTTTCAGGTTATCTTGATTTTGGTCAATCAAAAGTCTGGTACCAAAACAGGAAGCGTGTAGGCATTGTCTGAATTTGATAAGTCAGTGTCAGTACCAGCATATTGTTTATAAGATTGGTGGTAAATACAGGAATAAGCAACAGAAATATTTGAAGAACTTGTTTTCATGGAGCAAGACTTAATTAGAGGGGGGAAATGTAACACTGTATTTTTACACAAATCTTTTCATTTTGTCAGAATTTATCACCATGTATTTGCATTACTATATTTGAAATGCAAATATCTTTTGGAAAATATTTAAAAAAGGGAACGAGACAAAATCATTAGGTGACTTCTCTGTTCAATTTCCTGTCCCTCCCTCCTCAAAGCAAAAGTGTATGTGGAAAAGAAAATTCAACAGAAAAAAATGTTTCTGGAAGTAAAAGTCTAACTGAATGCTTTGTTATGATCTAATTATATCTACTTAAAATTCAGAATAAATACTAGAAAGATAGAAAGATTGATTAACTGTTAAACCAGTAGTGAAAAAAACGAAGCAAAGAAATGTTAATCAATCAAATCAAAGGCAGGAGAGAAAATGAAAAAGAATCAAGGAGAAATAATGCCCTGCAAGTGAAAAATAAAGTAAGATAGCTCAAGCTCCAACATATCACAACAAATGTGAATAAACTCATTAGTTGCCAAAGAGATTCAGAACCAGCTGTGTGACAGCACAAGAGACATTTGAAAACAAAGCAACACCAGGAACCTGAAAATGAAGATAGAGAGCAGGTGAATCAAGGGCTTTGTGCTGCAGCTGCTGCTGCAGAATCGCAGCTGCAACCACGGAAAACAGGGCAAGTGCTTAGTGGCCATTTGTGCATCTGCTTTTGAGAAATGGCTACTGCCCACATTTTAATCAGATTATTTGTTTCTTTGCACTATTGAGTTATAGGGGGGCTTTATATATTTTGGGTACAGACCCTTTCTCAGACCCATGGTTTGTAGGTGTTTGCTCCCATTTCCTTGGTTGCCTTTTCTCTCTGTTCATGGTTTCTTTTGTTGCGTAGAAGCCTTTTAGTTTGATGTAGTCCCATTGGTTTGTTTTTGCTTTTGTTGCCTTTGTTTTGGGGTCATGACAAATAGCACATGCCAAGACCAACCTCTTTTTTTCCCTAGATTTTGTTTCTAGTAGTTTTAGTTTTCCATCTTGTGTTTAAGTGTTTTATCCACTTTCAATTGACTTTTGTACATGGTGTGAGATACGAGTCCAGTTTCACTCTTCTGCATGTGGGTATTCAGTTTTCTCAGAGACTTTCTTTTCCCCGTTGGATGTCCTTGGCATGCTTGTTGATGCGCGGTTGAGCGTAAATGGCCACCGACATCATTAATTATTGGACATGCAAATAAAAACCACAATGAGAGACCATCTCACATCTGTTAAAATGGTTATTATAAAAAAGACATAAGAAAAGTGTTACTGAGGATGTGGGGAAAAGGAACCTCTTGTACACTGTTGGTGGGACTGTAAACGGATATGGCTATTATGAAAAATAGTACAGAGAGTTCTCAACAAATTAAAAATAGAACTATGACCAGCCATTCAACTTCTGGGTATATATCCAAACAAAATAAATTCAGCATGTCAAAAAGATTATCTATATACATACCTTCTCTGCCTATTTATCTGTGGATCATATATAATATATATGATTACAGTAAGTTATCTAATACATAATATATACGATTACAGTAAAGTATATCGTATAATATTTTGTGTGATCTATGTATATATGATAACATGATTCATATGATTGTCATATATAATACTTATATAATAGTATATGCTATTATAGATAATATATAATGTAATTATATGTCTAACACATATATTGCAATCATGTGTTTCAAATAATTATTATTTTGTACACACTAAACCTCATACAATGTTGTGTGCCAAATATGCTGCAATAAAGTGTTTAATTCCTTTGACCTAAGGATTACACATTTACAATTCTTAAATAAGTGATGAGATAGATCTCTATACATTGATATTTGAGGCAACTTTTTTTCTAATAGTAAAAGAATAACTTAAAAATAACTTAAAAGTTGAACCATGGAGTATTGATGAAGTGGGTACTGATATATAAATAACATCAAATATTACAGTCACTAAAAATTGTCTTTTAAGAAAATACTGAAAGTACATTAGATGAAAAATACAGCTGTAGTTTATAAAATAGTGTACATAGAATCATCACCAGAATATATCTAAATCTATCTTCTTGTTTAACAATCTGTTGGTTCACCTGCCCATTCCTTCTTTATTGGACACCAGCTTGATAAAAAACAAAAAATAGATTTTATTTTACACTTAATTTTTTCATGATTTCTTTTTCAAGATAGCTCTCATATTTATCTTTATTTACTAATTTCTCATCGAGGTCACAGAGGGATACCCCCATCAGGTACCCCCACTGTAGTGCGCTTGCCACGAGCTCATCCCCATAAGCCACTGCGCCTCCTTCCCGCTTTGCTCTTACCCCTCTCACCTTGGTGCTTAGTTCTGTCACAGCTATCAAGGCTTCATTTTTAAGCTTGTCTTTATCTGACTGTAGATTTAGTTACTTCATATCCCTCCTATTAATCACACCCTCTGGTATTTATCTTCTTCCTGACTTATTTCACTGAGCATTGGCCCTTCAAGCTCCACCCATGTCTCCGCAAATGGCATGCATTTATCTTTTATTTTAATGTCTTCTATAAAACCAAATACAGTATTTTGAGCCAAAAATAATGTTGCCCAATGTATTTGTACATTTGATCACACCTGCTACAGTGATGGTATGTTGGGAACTTTCAGGAACCTCCCCCCCAGATGGGAATACCTCCCCTGACTTTATCTAGAGGTGTCACCGAGAGGAAGCAAACGTGTCCCTAATGATGGTTCAGCCTCCCCAAGCCTTTCTCCTCCAGCAGAGATGAGGTGATGAAATGAACGGACTGGGCAGAATGCAAGCGCAGAAGCGGAGGTGAAGGGCACAGGCTCGCAGTGGGAGACTGTGCTCTGTTAGATGAGAAATTCATTTCATTGGAGTTCACAAGCCCATGCCAGACCCAATTCAACCATTTTTTAAAAAAAGATTTATTTATTTATGCATACAAGCTGGGGTACAGGCCAGAGGCGTGGGGCAGCGAGACGGTTCACCAGAGGCAGAGTGGGGAGCAGAACAGGCAGATTGACGGAAATACACTGCTGAGGGGAGCAGCGGGCGAGGCAGGAGAGGTCTGCTGTGCCCTGTGGGACTCTCCCTGGCCGGGCATTGAACTTGCATCGCCGCTGCCAACAGCTCTACAGCGCAGCGCTTAACTGCTGCGCCACCAGGGAGGCCCCCATTCAACAGTTTACAAACTCAAGGGTTGGCCTGCTGAAGGTGTCTCTCCGCTCCCTCGTGACTTTTTCTGACCCCAACCTCATGGTTCACTGGGACCACATCTTCATTCTAGGTAGTTTTTGCTCAGTGGCAAACTGGAGGTGCTCAAGACTTGCACATGGGCACAGGTTGGGTGACAGGTTCGCTGAGATCCAGGGTGTTGGAAACCTTGACTGCATGGAGAAGTCGCTGGCCATCAGAATGAGGGAGTGTGTTCCTCCATGGTGGAGAAGCCTGGGGGGTAATCCTGAGGCCAGAAGCAGCCTGTCAAGCCTTTAGCCAACTGTGGAGCTTGTTGACACCTATTAATTGTGGAATATTGTCCATGTTTAGTCTAACCATACCCCTGAAGTCAACACAAAAGCTGTTTGCATTAACATTTGTCCTTACTAGCAGTGACAAGGCCCTTCTGGCCAGCCCGTCAGGCCAAGGAAGGGACAGAGAGGGGAGCAACAGGCAGTTTCATCCAAACCTTCCAAATCCTCCATCTGTGGAGGAGACCATGGGCGCGGGGAAAATCTGCACAGAGCAACACGTTGTCCTGCAAGGGATTGTGTCCTGACGCTGCCTCCTGACTTTCCCATTTTTTATTCCATCTTCCTCCCCTGCTCACATCCTTTTGGAATCACTCATTTTGTTCCTAACCTGCTCTGGGGTTTGATTCTAACTGGAAACCAGAAGTACATCTGTACTTTCTCAGCAAACTCATCGTTTGGCTGGGTCGCCTCATAATTAGATTTTCCAAAACCTCTCTCCTCATATATCAATTATTCCACTCCCTTAATCATCTTCCTCAGTGTTCTCCAGGAGCCCCCTCATTTGTCAACTGTCTGGGTCTGTGCTTCAGCATTTGCAAAATATAAAAGGGCGATAAATACTAATGGTGCAGTGTCTCCTTGGCTGTAGTCTTGGGATCTTTCTCCCACGTTTTTCCTTCTGCTCCCCATTTGCCCTGCCAGATTCTAGCATTTTTTTTTCTTAGTATCTGAAAAAGAAGATTGTTCAGTTTCATGTGCTTTTGGATCTCTGTGATGATGGTTAGAGTCAAGCTTTCTGGAAATCGATGCTCTCTTGTGTCTGAGTCCTTGCACACTAGGAGACCTCACTTCCTGAAGCACGAGCCAGTTGTACAACTAATTAACCTAGGAGAACCTTGATGATTGCCCAAGAGACCAGGTGAATTAGGGAATTAATTCCTGACCCTGCGTTAGGGAGTTCGTGGGAGGGATGATGTGCCATTTCTTGGGCACGGGGTAGCACCTTCCCATTCCTCAGGAGCAGCAAGCCTGGAGATGGACACGACCGGAAGTAATCACAGTCCCAGCCCTGTCAAAACAGGCACGAAAGGAGAAAGCTTAGGCAACAGACATATAAGGAAAGATATATATCTATATAATTTATCATTTAGGTCTTTCTGCAGGATCTGATATAAATATACTATCTTTGACAAGTTCTCTTTCAGTGGTAGACATTAGTTTATGATGAGCATAAATTTATTCTTTATGGTAGTCACTAAGCGTGAGTGATTCACTTCTTCTGTTGATCTACAGGGTTTTTAAATGTCTCATTTGTGATGGATTCATTTTTTTAGCACATGTTTATTGAGTGCTTACTACAGGCTGGGTGCGGTGTAGGCATCAGGAATCAGATGGTGAGTAGATAGAGAGGGTGGCTCTGTCCTGGTGGGTTTCGTGAGATGCTAAGGAAAGACGTGTGTTATTCATGGCATCCCCAAAATACTTGACAACTCAGTCATGATAAGTGCCGCTGACGGGCACCTCGGCGCAGTGCTGTGTGTGTGTGGGGGGGCGTGTTGCAGTTCTGATGGGTTGAATTCACTCGAGGTTCTCCCGGAACACACGGGACACACGTGTACAAGTGTGCATGCTCTGTGACTATGCTGAGTGTGAGTTCCCCTTGGATTGTCTATTTTTCATAGGGTTGGGTAGTTTTTATTTGTACCTAATACCCATTTAACATTATCTCATCAGTTTTGTCAGATGAAAAGTTGTCAACATAATCTCTCTCCAAGATGATGCCTAGGAAATTAATAAAATACATGTATTGCATGGGCAGCTTCTTAAAGTGCTGAAGATCATCTTTCTTGCTGGGATCCTTCGTCCTTCAGATTAAAGAAATTTGGCTCCAAACCTAGTGGGAAATCCAGTGTCCTTCCACCAGTCAATATCCACATGGTAAATTTTCCCAACGCTTTGGGGAAGAGGTACTTGTGATGTAATTAAACCACAGGGCAGTATAGGAAAAAATTGATATTGGATATTCCAGATTTTATAAGATTCTCAAGTCTTTCCTTCCCCAGAGATTTTTTTTTCATTTTTGCTTCATTTTTCTTCAGCTCAGGCTGTCTTCTCCTATATTGCTAACCCTATCTCAGCTTGCGTTTCAACAGCTCTCTTCTTTTGTGCAGGATGATACAACTTATTGATGAGAAAATAAAAGGATCCCATTATCAAAGGAATTTGGGGAGCACTAGTTCAAATACAACTAGGTTTTTTTTTTCCAGGCGAAGTATTTCTCAGTCTTTAAAACACCACTGTGTGTTGTCAGTTTCTGAGAGTAATCTTTAAAAGTCTTCAAAAGATCACTGTTAAATATTTCTCAGAAATTGTATCACTTATGATGTCTTTGGCTTCACATAGCACACTCTGTCTTATCATGCTTTGAATAACAGGAAATTTTATCATTTTGCATGACGGAAATTTCAGATGCGACCATCTGTGGCTCAGCAACAGCCTCAGGACCCAGTTTTTCCTTTCTCTGCCTCTGCCACACTCAGTATTGACTTTCTTCGAAGACTGGGAGCTGGATGACTACGGCAGGCACGGTCTTGGCTCTAGGGTGGTAGTCTCCGAAGAACTGGAGGGGCCGTTTCTTCCCGGGACTTTTTCTTAGGAGAGAGGAGCCTTGTTCTAGATTTTTCTAACAGGCTGTTTCTCACCTGATTTGGCTGGAATTGGGTCCTACCCTTATTCCTAAACTAATCAAGAAGGATGGACAAGCTAAGGATGGGCTGAGTTGTGTTCCTTCCGAGATTCCTATGTTGAAGCCCCAGCCTGAATGTGACTGACTATATCTGGTGATAGGGTCTCTAGGAAGCACTGAAGGCTGAATGAGCTCACAGGGGAGAGCTGTAATCTGAGACGACTGTTACCTTGAAGAGAAGCAGAAGAGAGAGACAGAGAGGGCGCCAGGATGCCGGAGAAGTCACGTACACATATACCAAGGTAATAAGATAGTAAAGTACAAAAATTTCTAGAAAAAGTTATGAAATATTCCTTTTATGCCAAATCCACCCCTGCACATTGCTGCTAGAAGTGATTTGCCCTGTGTTGGGTTCTTCAGCGCTTCCCAGCCGTGTGGAGAGGTTTGTGTGTCTACACGTGTCATTTCACACACACACACACACACACACACACACACACACACGTTTGTTGTTTGGCTTTCGCTAAAACTAACATTTCATAACATTCAGTCACATTGACATTTTGCTTACTGTTAGGCAAGGGGTGTATTTTCAGTCAACAAAATGAGTCTCACTCTCCGGAAATGTTACCTGAGGACATGGGGCGGATGCGCCATTTCTCCAACCTGCTCAGTGTGGAGGATGGGGTGGAAAGTGGCTGTCACCCTCACCTGGGTTTGTGTTTGGCCCCACACACTTCCGGTCCTGCTGACCTAGAACTTCTGGTCCTCTCCGTTGTCCTAAAAGGAGGCTTGACTTCCCGAGGCTCTCGACAGTGGCAGAGGTAGTTGACTGGTGGCGCTCAGAGGACACGATGACAAAGGGCATTAGTTAATGGCCAGGTGCTGGCCCCTGTGTATCAAAAATGCCAACTTCCCGTTCTTCAGCAGGCCAAGCCCCGTTCTTCCGTGCCTGACCTCCACAGAGATGGCGACATTACTCAGCTGCTGACTCCCACCTTGATGAGCTCGCCTTCAAGTGACAGGGCTTGAAGAGAGCAAATCTGACTAATGAATTTGCAGGCAGAATATTGTCAACATAGAAGCTTCTGGTCTCCCTAGAGAGATTTTAAAAATTTGCCTGATGTTAATAAGGAACATGATTTCTCATCATTTATGTTATTTGAATCTCCTTTTATTTATCAACACATGTACTGCAAACGTAGGAAACCCGCTCTCGTGAAGTTGTTTAATCTTTAAACCCATTGACTGTCAGTGGGCTAAGCCTGGGTGATTCTGATATTCCTGGGGCTTTACACAACTGCCCTGTTTGCAAAAGCCAAGATATTGTTGTGTTTATCATGGACAAAAGATGACCTTCACTTGGGGATTGGATTGATTTCCAACAGGAAGATTATTCTGGAAAGCCAATCCCCACACGAGTCCTGCTAATGTTGGACACACAGCCCAGTGTGTTGACTCAGTTGTTTGAAGGTCCCGGTGCAGCATTTGGAGTTTGTCAAATAATTTAAGTTTTCATTTCTTCATTCTAAAATCTCATTTTGACTTAGATTTATTTTGGATGAGAGCACATTTAAGTAGAGGAAAAGACAATGAGTGTCATTAAACTGATGAATCAGAGACTTAATTTTTTTTAATGAACTTTCTCTCTTGATTTCAAAAAATTATTAAAAATGTATTTCCCAAGTCCACTTAATCTTTAACACCTCATTTATGTCACTTTTCAAGGCAAGGATGACTTACTAGTTATCCAGATTTCAGACCCTGGAAGCCAAGATTCTCTCCAAGCTTCATTTTTTAAAGATGTTTATCTTATAGCAGTTTTAAGTTCCATTATATTATTTTTCTAAAGTAACAGCCGCTAATATTTTCCTTAGCTTCCATAATGACATTGCTTCAAAGATTCATGGATTCTTTCAACTGGAAACAATTTTCTTACTCAAACTCCCATCCAAACACTTTCATACGTTAAAAGCGCAGAGCATATATTAGTGGTATAATACATATAATTGTACTAATAAGCAACATATATTAAAGTATATATTCAATTGCACAGCATGTGTGAACACTTACATGTGATAAAATGCAGTTATATTGTTATCATCACACTCTACTTGGTTAACATAGTTTTAATAATAGATAGGAATAGTCCAGACAGCAGATATACTAGAACTAACTACTGTAGACTTGTCTGGGGGTCAGTAGGACCCAGGAAAGATACTGGGAAAGTCTATGTAGGACATGACAGCATTCTCCATATCTCTCTTCTCCATCTCTGCACCTGTAAGTAGAGAAAAGTTTCTTTTTTAAAAATTAATACATTTATTTTTAATTGGGGTACGGTCAGGTATTACCACCATAGTGCACCCACCACTCACTCACCCATATTCTAGCACCAGACACTTGTGCTTCCTTCCCCCTTTGTTCTTGCCACCCCCACCCCCCTTTGGTGCTTCAGTTCTGTCATCAGTTGTCAATGGTTGGTTTCTAAGCTTGTCTTTATCTGACTGTTAGTTTATTCCACACGTTAGTGACACCATCTGGTATTTCTTTCTCCACCTGACTTATTTCACTTAACGTTATCCCTTTAGCCTCCATCCACATTGCTGCAAATGGATGCGTTTATCTTTTTTGATGGCCAAGTAATATTCCATTGTGGTGTGTGTGTGTGTGTGTGTGTGTGTGTGTGTGTGTGTGTGTGTGTAGTGCATCTTCTTGATGCGCTCATCTGAGGAAGAGCTTCTTGTCTTCTCCTATCCAGGAAGGCAACCTTCAGTAGGGTGTTGGTTACAGATGTCATATGACCGTCGTCATCACTCCAGTCTTAATCTGGATGTGACCAGCAAGCACAGGAGTCCTTGCAGCCCATGACTGAGATGCTTGACCACAGAATAGGGGCTGCTTAGGTGAGACATGCTTTTCAGGAACCTTTCAGCACAGCGATGACGCCGTCACTAATGTGCCTCAGCGGGTTGACGGATCCTTGGACAGATGTGTCGCCCACGCTCTGTCCAGGGCTTGGGTGATGGCAGCTGGTGTTCCTGTCTCCCCCCACGGTGTACACAACCATTTCACGGCACCCCCTGGATGGAGGGTGAGAGTGATGATGGGTCAGGGTTTGGGGAGCTTACCGAGGTCTCTGAGAGCCTGCCACAAAGCCAATTGGGCCAAACGGAGGCTCTGGCAGCTTCTCTACAAGCCTGTTCACCAACCCAGTTGGATCCTAAGGCTCTGACCTGCACTTAGTGGCCCCTCGACCTGCCCAGCACTGCTTCCCCCCTCAGCACTCCCTTGCTCCCTGCCCTTCCTCCTTGCCTTCCGTCTCACTCTTGGTATTCTTAACGAGAAGCTCTTCTGTGTGACACTCACGTCGTGTGGTTTCTGGAGGGGGCGTGAGTTAAGGTAGCCAAGGTGGGAGGTGTACTTGAGTTCTGAAGACTGTTGCCACCTAGTCACTTGTGTATATACCCTCTGGTATGTATTTCAAAGAGCTTCTAGCAGAATGTGGAATGAGGGAGCAATAGATCGTTTCCATGAAGCCGTGATGATGTGATGAGAGGGAGGTTGGAGGCATGATGAGTATTCAGAGGAAGGACTTTATGGAGGGTGGCGCTCAGGTAGCGGGGAGCTGGAATTCGGGCTGGGTGTTTAAGGCAGATGAGTAGCAGTTGGCTGCGTTGAAAAAGATAAAGGGAAGGACGGCTTTCTAGAGGGTGATCTGGAGAACTGCTTGCTCAGATCTGTGGAGAAACACAAGACTGTGTGTTGAGGGGAATATCAAGTAGCATTGTGTCTGGAGTTCTCTGGGAAATGGTGGCCGTGCAGCATCTTATTGGTAACGAATCCTTTAAAGACATGGGATTGGCATTTTTCTCGTCTCCCCTATCGCTGGAGTCTTACTGAAGGCCTGATTTCTAGAAGAGCTCGCTCTCCATGGATCCTGGGAATCGTGGGCCTGAACTCAGTCAAGGAATGAGCAGCTGATGACGGCGCGCTGAGGGGAACGTACGTGACCAGCTGCCTCTGCTGTTGCAGCGTCACACTCTGGTTTGGAAAGAGCCCTGAATCCTCATGGGTCTCTTTTAGGTGGTGGTCCTAGTTGCTGGAAGAGAGAGGGGTGTTTATGAAATCTCTGCTTGGGGGCCCAGCCATCAGGCACTGCTGGGGGGCACTGCTGAGGGTCTTGAGCTTTTGGCTAGAAAGAAAAAGTGGCTCGGGAGGCCTCCCCTCCCTCTCACTGCCCGAGCCCCTCAGCCAGATCTCCCGACATTGCCGCCTGGGTTGGTGGCTTGCAGAAGAGTGGCAGCACGTGAAGGGCAGAGAAGGGGAGTTCCTGATCCCCCAACCAGAGCCCTTGAGTCAGAATGTTCTGGGCCTGGGGCCCAGGACCAGGAGTTTTAACAAGACCCTGGGGCTTTGATGGGGGCCGACTGGGGATCGGTTGGCTGGCAGCTTTTTGGGTGCTGTCCCCATGTCTGCCAAGTGTTTGCCACTCTCTGCCCCTTTCCTAAAGATGGAGGGTTTTTTTTTTTTTTCCCGAGAGATGGTTAATCATCAGATTCTATGACAATTTTTGTTCTAGTAAATCACAAAGAACATCACATGTACCATTTTAACGATTTTTAAGTGTACAACTCAGAGGCATTGATTACCTGTCAATGGTGTCACACCATCACCCCAGCTATTTCCAAATAGATTTTTATTACTCAGAACAAAATTCTAGCCATGGAGTATTAATTCCCCCTTCTTCCCCTCAACTACTAAACTGTTTATGTCTCCACAGATTTGCCTATTCCAGACAGCATATCAATGTGGGAGAATCACCTGATACGTGTCTTTTTGTGAATGACAACCTTTTGAGGGTGCTGGCTGCATTACTGTGGTTACTTTAAGGCTTGGTACTGAAGCTGGGCCTGGTTACCCCTCAACCAAACAGGCCAGATGGTGGTCAGAGCTGTCTTTGCTCTGCCGTTTTGCTGGAGCAAAGTCAGACACGTGTTAGTTCCTCGGTGCCGCCAGCAGGTCTCTGGAGGGCCTGCCCTGCGGTCCCTAGCACGGTTGCGGCCGCAGCTCTCCCGGGCGCTTCTCGGAGAGGGCATTGTCTCACAGACGCAGTCAGCTTCTGGGAATCCACGGCAGCCTGCGCCTGGCACCTCTTCCACTGCAGTAATACAGCAAACATTCTGCAACACTTATTTTGCATATATCTGCATAATTAGATCCTGTGCTCGTTATACATTTCTATACACACACTACAGTGTAAATTACAGTCATGCATTCATGTACATTGTACTTCATGAATAATTGAAGGAGGCTCAAGGGTAATTTTCGCCTTAAGTGCTGACTTGAGAGCCACACCCCCGTGGAAGGAGACTCTCCTGCTCGTGAGAGCTTCCTGGAACCCCACTCTGCTCGTTCCCCGAGACATAACCTTCCTCACCATGGTCTTGGGGGGCTCAGGAGATTTTGTCTGGGTCCTTGGCCCTGACGCCATTGTCCGTGGACTTGGAAATTCCTCCAAACCATTTCCCTTCTCCTGGTTGCTGCTTCTGACCAGCCAGGTGGGCGTGTGGGGGTGGTGCAATGGACCCCCTGGGCCCCTGGCAGGCGGCCCCCACCCCTTGCAAGGTCCTGCTGAATGTGCCACGAGCTGGGGGCACCAGCTGCCCCGTCTCTGGCAGTGGCACCGCGGGCTGTCTTTGACAGTCCCGACGAGGGTCTTTTCTTCTTTTCATTTTTCTCCCTGGAGGAAAATGGACCCGTCCAGGGGGGCACAGGGTCTGGTCCTGCCTTTGGCCACCTGTTCACGTGTTTCTCCTCTCTCACCCTGCGCGGGCCCTGGCAGCTCCCATTTCTTGTTTCTCTCCCTCGAAAATGGTGACTAGCGAGACCCACGTGCCATTGGCTTTCCTTGGCATCCTAGTTGTGAGTGTGTGTGTAAGTGTCTGTGTGTGTACTTCTGTGTGACCGTGTGTGACTGTGTGGTTGTGCGTGTGTGTTTCTGTGTGACTGTGTGTGTTCCTCTATCCACCCCGCTCTTCTCTCAAGCCGGGCAGCGGGCTGGGGCTGCACCAGATGGTGTTCTGGGCACCGTGCTCTGCAGGCAACGTGTTCAGGCCCTTGTGAAAAGGGCCTCCTGCTTTAGCCACCTGTTATTTAGCTAACTCCTTTCCTCCTTCCATTTTCTATTTCAGCGCTACACCCCTGCACCCCACCACCAACTTCAGAGGCTCCTGGGTTCAGTCCTAAGTCATCGCCTCCCTTCTGAAAACTCCCTGAAGGAACCACTGGCCCAGGTCCCCGGTGGTGCCGAGTGGGGTTAAGTGCCCACGTGTGGGAATGTGACACTTGAGCTCTGAATTCCAGCGCCACTACAGAATGGGCATTGTTTTGAGAAATAATTGCGCTAACATTACCTCTCCCTATAGCTGTCAATAAATCTAAATTCAGGTCATACCCACTTTCTTCCTGAGAAGATCACTCTGGCTGTGGATCCCTCGGATCTAGCTGTAGATGTAGTAGCAGGTCACTCTGCAGAGCAGGGTGGAGGGGCCAGAGTTACTTTCAGTGGCAGTTCTGGGGCTGTGACAGCTACTAGTGGGGAGCAGATGTTCAGGTGATTTCTGTTTACTGTGATCTCCTTTAACTTTTTTCAATAATATTTTCTAGTTTCCAGAATTTCTTTTGTTAAATTTATCACCAGGAAATTGGTGCTGCTGCTATAGATGAGATTGCTTTTTAAACTCTTATTTTTGAACTATTGGTTGCTAGTATAGGGTATATTGATCGTTCATCCTGGTCTACTGCAGAACCTCGTTATTAGTTCTGAGAGTTTCTTTGTGGGTTCTTTAAGACTTTCTGTACACAAGAAAAGTTCCTCTCCCCCAGTGCATGCCATTTGTTTGTTCACTCACTCATTCCCTCGTTCATTCGCTCTCAAGTGCAGGCAGAGTGAGGACTGCAGTGCACTGGTGAGCAGAGGTGTGAGAGGAAGCCCCTTGTCTTGGTCTTGATCTCAGGAAGGAAGCATGTAGTCTTTCTCCACTGAGTAGCACATTAACTCTAGGCTTTTATCCAGTGGAGGGAGCTCCCTTCTATTTCTAGTGTGTTAATTTTTTTTATCATGAAAGTATGATAGACTTTATTAAATATTTTTTGTGTTTCTCTTGAGACACTGATAGAACTTTTCCCTCTCTTCTGTCATGATAGTGGATTATGACGTTGACGGATTTTCAGATGTTAAACCAACCCTGCATTCTGGGGATAAATCTGCTTGATCATGGTAGTAATCTTCTCTGTGTGTTGCTGTTTGGTTTACTCCATGTAGACACATAATGGTTTCTACTCTTGTCTCCTTTCTTTTTCTTCTTAAAAAAAAATAGAGTAGCCAGAGAAACCTTTTTAAAACATGTTAGATTTTTGCTCAACATCCTGTCGTGAATTCTTCAATTGGAGGGAAGCCAAAGCCCTTCTGGCGTGCACCAGGCCCATATGCACGTCCTCCCACCACTTCTCACCCTGGCTGCTGCTCTCTCCTCTCATCCTCTCGGCTCCAGCATCTCGATCCAACAGGCTCTTCCTTGATCAGACCAAGCCAGTGGTCATCTTAGGTGACCACACACACCTCCTCCTGCTGTTTCTATGGCAACTTCTTCCCTCCTCCATGTTTTTGTTCAAATGCCGCCTTATCCATGAGGCCTACTCCCATCAAACATTTAAAACTTGCAACCTGCCTCCACACATCTAATCTCTTTACTGTGTTCTCTTTTTTAAGCATTTATCAGTTTTAGAATACTAATATATTTGAGAAAATACTGTCAATTAACTATTTCCTTTACCCTAATCCTATCCCTTTTGAATGCAGAATCTTTGATTTATCATTATAGCCCAGCACATAGTCGGTGGTTGATAAGTATTTGCTGAATGAATGAATAACAGGTAAATGCTCTTAAACCAGAGCCAGACTTCTGGAATCAATTCAACAAATACTTGATGGTGTTGCCTATTCAAATCCTATTCAACCGAGGAGGTAGAATAACGCAAAATGAAGTGCTTTCTGTTTTCTGGAGCTTGCAGACGCGAAGGGACACAGACATCAATCAGATGATCACACGACAGGTTAGCCATTCCAAACTGAATTGTGCCATGTGGAAAGGGAAAAATAAGAGTGAACCACACCTGAGGAAGGACTCAGGGCGTGGATGTGGCCGATGATAGGTGAGCGGCAGGTGCAGGCAGAGGGGAGGGCCCACGGCGTGGCGGGCAGTAATATCAAAGACACGTGATGGGAACATGTCCTGGCGCTTGGGGAAAGGCTGTGTGGGCAGAAGTAGAGAGAGTAAGAGGGATGGGGTGATATGGGTGGGGGAGGCTGGCAGCAGCCAGACCTGGGAGGGCATCCATCATCATCATTCAGATTTGGGGTTTGATCCAGGAGCAAGAGTAGGTGAGGTGGTAGCAAAGTGAGGGTGCCCTAATCAGAGGTTCTTCTTGAGAAGATGACTTTCATTACTGGGGAACAATTTGAAGGGAACCTAAATGGCTATGGATGGATTCTTTCTGGGGGTATCGCAGGAGTTAGGTGAGAGGTATCTGGGTGGCTTTAATTTGTTCTATTTCTTTATGCTTAACTGTAACTTCTAATATATTGAAACTGATTATGCAGTTCATATGATTTATTACACAGGAAATTAAAATGTAATATTCAACCAAGGACCAATAACTCTAGAAACTGCATTTATCAGTGAAGTGCCAGCCCCCTTGTGCTCAGACTAGAGTAAAAACCACAGAGATGATAAGGAATGGACAACTAAGACTAATCTCGTTGGGTGGGATCTAGATGGTAAGGGCAAGGGGCTGAGAAGGAGGCCTGCTCATTTCTGGCAAAGTGGTATTTCCATTCCCTGGGAGAAGGAAGATGAGAGAGGATCGCACGTAGGTGAGGATGATATTAGGATCCTGATATCTCAGTGCTAAAATCGCGAGGAGCTGGAGGCTTTCAGGGGCTCCCCGTGGTCCCCGCCTCCCTGCTTTTGGGCAATCCCCTTCCCTTGAGTGGGGTTGACAGCTGGGGCATGATTCTAACCACTCAGATCCGGCAATGACGGGTGTGTGCTGCGGTGTGATTACGTTGTGTTATACAAACTTTGCCTTATTTACATACTTGATATAGACGCTCCCCTCGCTGATGAGGTAAAGTCATGATTTTGTGATCTACTCTCAGGTGTCCATCTGCAGTTTGAAAAGCAGTGTGCTGAGGACATCTGTGGACTGTCTGCATGAAACCAACGCCCCCAGGTCTCCCCCTGCTCCTTTCTGCTTCCCCTGAGTTCTTATCCTCGCTCCCGCAGGGGTTCAGATCCGCAACTCCGGGTACTCCTTACAGTCCTCCAGCTGTGTTTCCCGCAGCATCCTCGGTGCCGACTGTAGCTCTGGGAGCTTGTTCTCGTCATCTCCAGCTCAGCGTGTCCCTGTCAAAGTCATCATCTCCTCTGCACGCCTCAGTCTCCCTCCTTAGTCCATTAAGGGGCTTCTTGTCCTCCCACTTGTTCTGGTTAAAGACTCCAGGTCACCACTGAGTCTTCCTTTGCCCTTGGTAACCTGCCTGCATCAAATCTTGTTAATTCCTTGCTCACATCTTTCCTTTCTCTTATCCCTCCTTGCCATCATATTCCCTTGATCAAACAAAACTAAACAAAACAAAACAAAACAAAATAACCAAACCAAACCAAATAGTCTCTTACTGTGTGTGGGATTGAATCTGAATGCTCTAGAATCCCTGGTGTGGCCTGAAGCCTTCTGTCCACCACAGCCCCACGCGTACCCCTCGCTACACCACTCATGGACCCCTCAGCTATGATCTATGAGGAAGCAAATCTTTCCTTGTGACTCAGGAGCCACCCTCACCTCCTGCACGAATAGCTCACTGACCACATGCCCCCATGGAACACGACTGTCTACGTCCACATTACTGTTATGCTCTCAGGCCCTAGGCCTTCTCTGGAGGGCTGGGATCTGGCAGTCACCTTGAATCTTTGTCTCTACATCTTTGTCTAAGCCGCATGGGTGCTTGGCTGTTCCCAAATGTGGACGTGCGTGTGAGTTGTCTATTGGAGCAGAGGCTGGGATTCAGAGCTCAGGGGTGAGGCCTGAGACTCTGCATTTCCATCTGGCCCCAGGACATGTGCAGCTGCCGGCAGGAGCTGCAGCTCTGTGTTTCGAGGCTCTAAGCCCAGCCTCCCTTCCCTTCTTCCCCGTACTGGCCTGTCTGCTGCCAGCCGCCACCCCAGCCTATCCCTCCTGGAACCAGTATCAGATGGGTCATCACCTCACGCACGAGCACCTCAAAACAAAGTGCCGTGGGGGCGGGGTGCAGGTCTGCACTTGCAGACCTGTGGTGGAGGGCTCGGCTGGCACTTGGCGGGGAGCATCGTCCTGTCACGCCTCCGTGGTTTCCTGCTTCTCCTGTAACCTCCTCTGATGAAATCCATGTGGCCACGTGCCTTCCCAGCGTTCCGATGTTCATTTTGCCCAGGCCGGGCCAGATCCTAGCCCGCGGCTCCTAGATTTCCCATCCCGGCGGGGTCTGAGCAGCACCTTCGAGGTGCTGCTTCCGTCGGCGTTGCCAGGCTGCGCGCTACCAAGGAGGGGACTGCAGGAGCTGGACGCTGACCGGCGGAGACGGGTGGGGAGTGAGGGGGGCCACCACCTGGTCGCATCTTCTTGATGGCTGCCTTGGGGTGCGCTGGGCTCCCTGAGCTGGGGGTCCTCCCTGCAGCATGTGTGCCTTGGGCTGTGGGTTTCAGGCCGCTGCTTTGGCAGGAGCCCTGGTAGGTCATGGGAAGTGATGACGTCTCCAGTGCGTCGTTTCTAGTCTGTTTTAGTTGATGACGATGCCACTGCTGGCCGTTGCTGGTATCGGCTGGGGCGTCACGGGGGACTCGGCTCTCATCAGCTGGGCAGGTCAGGGCAGAGGGGTGAAGGAGACGTGGGAAGTGAGATTCCTGGGTTTGGGGTCCCAGCCCTGCTCCCGTCTCATAATCTTGGAGGGGTGACTCTGCCCCTTTGTCCTGCTGCCCCAGTCCTCAGAGCGAGGCGGGAACAGGCCCCTGTGTGACACGTCTGCATGGTGTCGTCAGGCACCCCTGGATCACGGATCCCCTTAGCTTTTCGGCGTTGTGATAGGGTGAGGGTGACGTCCTCCGTGGGGCCACACAGCCGCCCTGTCTTGGCTCAGTACAGCCTTCGGGTCACACGAGATGGTCAGCACTTCATTATCAAACGGGATCTGTGTTTGCTGGTTTTGCCTATCTGGGGGTCCTGAGCTGGGGGGCAGGGCTGAGCGCTGGTGTTTGGGGGTGAGTTCAATGAAATGCACTTTCAACTTAGGATATTTTCAGCTTCCCATGGATTTATTGGGACGTAACCCCATCACAAGTGGCCGAAGAGCTGTACTTTTAGTCTTACAAAAGCAAGCCAACAAAACTCCCCCAGCATCTCAGCACGTGTCCTCAATGCCTTGAATTTTTGCTGTCTGGTGGGGGAGGCCTTCAGGTGAGCCCCGGGGCTGCAGAACGATCGAAGGGTCGTTAAGACATGGGCCAAAGGCATTTTTAGTCTTCGATGCCTCCTGTCGTTGCAAAGGTTAGGAAACTCTGTGGAAGAAAAGTGTATTTGAAAAAAAAAAATCACGACATAACCATCTTCCACCGTAAGGAACCAGCCTCATTGCCAACTTGTGAAATGAGATTTTTTCAGGGGGCCTCCAGGGGGCTGAGTGTTTCAAGGCGTCTGGGCAGCCCCGCGTGCTCACTTGCCCTCCCCATCTGGCGTCTCCCGGGGCCCCCGCGTCTCCAGGTGGACGTCAGAGGCCGCCTAGCACCCTGGCCCCGAGGAGCAACAGGGAAACAAGCAGGAGTGGGGCGGCAGGGGGCCGACTCCTCACCCCCCGGGGGGCGGTTCCAGCATCACTGCCTCTTGAGGGGGCCCGCTGAGCGCTTGCACGGGGCGGTGGCGGCGGCGCGGAGCCCCACACTGGGGCGCGGAGGCCGCGGGCAGACCTGAATGCTGACACCTCCACTCTTCTCTCTTCCCCAGGACGGCCACGGAAGCCCTGGCGGTGTTGCTGAGACCCAGTAAGCGCCTCTTTTGAAAAGTGATTGTTTCCTTTCCCTCCTGAGTTGAGTGAAAGCTGCTCTTCTGGGCTCCTTTTCAACCAGGAAGCAAGAGAACCCGCCCCTCTTTGGGGTCGGGGGGTATTTGGCCTGAGCCCAGGGCTATGGAGCCCGCCTGGGTGCCGGGTGGGCGCCCGAGCCCAGGGCAGGAGAGAGCCCTGCAGAGGAGACCTGGCGCCTCCAGCTCCTCGCAGGGCCCGCACAACCTCAGAACGAGGCCCGTGGGCACCAGCTCCGGCCCGGTGGGTTGTCCCGTGCAGGAAGCGGAGATGCCAGGGGTGGGGAGCGGGGCTCTGGGGTTCGGTGTCCTGTGTCTGCCCCGACTGTGTTCTCGAGCAGGTGGGGTGTTGGGAGACGCTTTCTAGTGTACCCATGGAGAGTTAATTTATGTTAACAAGTCGGCTCTTTTATCTGTTCGTTGAATGATTGCAAAAAAATAGCTCTGAGCGTCTGGATAATTTGGGGGCTGTTTCCTCCTGCCTCGTGGCCGGTAATTACGTTGGGAGCCGGTCTCCGGTGTGATGGGCCGGGGGGCGTCCTGCGCGGGGGTGTGAAGCGGCCTCGGCTTAATGGCTTTATTTCCCCTCCTCGCCTCTTCATCTATTTTAATTTGGCGCCTCGGAAGCCAGCTGCTGCAACTGTGATATTTGTTTCTCAATAGGGAGCCCGAGGCCGGTGGGTAATAGGTGAACTTTAATAAAACTTAAAAATAAATAAATAAAAATAAAAACACCCTCCCCCCCAACCGTACATCTGTCCACTGAAAGCCCCACGAGCCACATCACACGCCTCCCCGGTGGACAGAGGACAGGGAGTGGGCGCGGCGTCCCCACTGTGGTTCGTTGGAACCTGGTCTCAGGCACAAGCTCCTGAGCTGTGGGATGGAAAGGGGCCGAGAGGCCGGGGGGACGCAGTTTTCTGCTCTCTCGGCGCCCTCAGCCTGCACTGGGGCCGGATGTTCATGGGAAAGGAGCCCTGAGAGCGGAGGAGGACTGGCTGAACTTTCTGTCCCCATGCACGCCTGCACACACCTGCACACACGCCTGCCCACGCCTACACAGCCTGCACACACCTACACACATGCACACACGCCTGCACACGCCTGCACACACCTGCACACACATCTGCACACACCTGCAAACACCAGCACACACCACATACCTCCACATACCACACACCTGCATGCACCTGTTTGTACCACCTGCACACACCCCACACCTGCACACACCCCACACCTGCACACACCTCCCACACCAGCATGCACCACCTGCACACACCACATACCCCACACACCCCACACCTGCCCACACCCCACACACCCCACACCTCCCACACCTGCATGCACCACCTGCACACACCCCACACCTGCGTACACCCCACCTGCCCACACCACACACCTGCCCACACATGCACACCTAGAGACCGGGAGAACCTTCGAACCAGGAAGCCAGAGAGGCTCTGTGAGGAGCCCGTTCCCAGGGTGAGGAGGGTTCCGAGGTGCCCCCTGCGCTCTGCAGGAAGGGGGCCGTGTCTGGATGGCCGGGGCCGTCAAGGGGGTGGACAGAGCAGTGTCCCCTCGCCGGGCCAGGCCTGTCTGTGCAGCTGACCGACGGGTCGCGGCGGGAGCCCCTGGGTGCACCTGCTGCTCCCCTTGGGCTGGGGCGCGTCATGGCGTTCCCTGGCTGCTCTGGATCCTCTCCACATGCTGTTAAGACCTGTGTCTCCGGCCCTGGGTCCCAGGTGAGTGTCAGCTGAACCAGGTGAGGGTGTCCGAGCTGCACCCCCACTCCCACCCGCCCGTCTGGCCAGGCTAACGGGCACCGCTAGGAAGCCTCTGCTCCTGGGCTGCTCTCCGCGCGCGTGCGAGGGTCCGGCCCGCACGCGCCTGGTGATGTCGAGGTCGGCCACGCTGGCAGCGCTCTGCACGGGACACTCCCACGTGAAAGCAAAGCCGGAGGCCACGTCGCTCCCTCGGCCAGTGTCCCTCGGCTCAAACCCGGGGCTTCGGCCCCGAGGTCACAAAGTCCGTGCTTGTCGCGTGGCAGGGTGCGGTGGCAGGTGGCGGTGCCCATGGAGCCGGGAAAGCAGGCTGGGGGAGCTGAGGGGTGAGGACCCCCCCACCCCCCGACCTAACAGCAGCTTAAAGGCAGGGCGGGAGACAGACATGAGCGAGCTCGGCCGGCTCCTGCCCGAGCAGGGGAGGCAAGACTAGCCCGGGGGTCCCGGGCCCCTTTCCTCATCGTCTCGGCGATTTAGGGTCCCCAGAATGAACCCCCTCGCTCCACAAGGGTCCCTGGGGCTGTACCTGGCCAGGACCTGCCTGATCCCAGGCCGCTGCCTGGCGCCTGCGGCCCCCTCGGCTCCCACGCGTGTGAAGCTGCTTCCGTTTTCCAGTATGGAACTTTGGTCCCTTTTATGTTTTGTCCTCTGCAAAAACACTGAGCTTTTTATTACCCAAACTTAATAAAGCTTTGATGAAGAAACAGCGCCAATTCTATTGCAGGCGGTTTTCCCCTCTAATAAATCAAAGCAGTCTCTATCCCTCTGCTTCCTGCCTCCTCTCTGCTTTTCCCTCTCACCTCCCTCCGTCTCTGCCTCTGTCTCCTCCATCTGTCTGTCTTCGTCGGCCCCTGCTACCCTCGCTGACGTCCCTGCAGTTTTGAAAAATGGTGGCCTGGGACCTCGCTTGACGGCATGCAGCTGCCGGGAGAGGCCTGCTCTGTGCCGGCTCTGGCGACCAGTCTTCAGATAATGCCTTGGTGTTAACTTTGTCACCCAGATTTAAAGGTCACGTTCTTGCAGCATTGGAACACCTGAGCCACCCTCTGGTCCAGGCCCCGAATCTTAGTGCGGGACTGTGAGTCTGCCTCAGCCGACGCTCCCACCTACACAGCCTTTGAGGAGTCGGGTTTGCAGAAGGCAGAGGCAGGGAGGGGGCTGGAGATGGGGCATCGCTGGCAAAGGGAGAGGGAGGGAGGTGCGAGAGAGCTAATGGAAGCCTGGCAGACAGGCGAGACTGATCTTCCTCGTTAATGCTCTGGCTGGCTGGCTCGCAGGGACGCGGGGACGCCGCCGCCTGTTGCTGTGGGGGCATGGGGAGACGTGCCTTCTGATGCCAGGGCCAGCCAGACACCCTCATGCTCTCAGCAGCCGCCCGCGGTGCGTGGCAGGCGGCCGTGGGGTGGTTAGAGGCCCGTGCCCAGGAGGGGCTCTCGCGCACAATGTCAGAGAAAGGCCCTCTTGGAATGCTCCAAACGAGGCACTTGTCGGCTTTCTCAGCACCCTCTCGATGGCAGTCTCTGTCTTTGGCTGCTGGCCTTGTGGTTGCAGCTGGGGGGCAGCCTTCATGGGGTGCACACGTAGAGCTGAGTGCCCTCGGTCCTGAAAACTGCCCGCCTGGCTTTGGGGCTCTGCCTGGCTTTGGGGCTCTGCCCTGCCTGGGCAGCATGAGGTCCAGGGGTCTGGGCTTCCCCTTCGGCCCCCAGATGAGGGTCACGTGCCGGACCGTCACAACTGAAAAAGACCTTGGGGCTTGCTTAAAGCAACGGGCTTGAGCTTGTTTGTGAAGTAGCGAGCTTGGCGCCTGTGCACCTGTGTCCCTCTGATTGTCCTCCAGGGTGGCCTCTGAGGCAGTCACAGAAGTAAAGCTCTCTTGAGGCTCCAGAAGACTTTGGTCTTTTTTTTTCCCCCATTGAAATGTAGTTTACATAGACCCTGCTGTGACTTTGAGTTTGTATATTGTCACCTGTCACACAGCAGTTTTTTTCAGGGGGTGGAAAAGTTAGGCTCTCTTGTCTTCGCAAGTTTGATGATGACAGTATAGTACAGTGTCTATAGCCCAGAAAACTAGTGGCCGTATCTACTCCCATCTCCTGTTCTCACATGGGGAAACTGAGGGTCAGAGAAAAGTGACTCCCCCACAGCGCTGAGGTGTGGACGCTTAGGAGTCCACATAACTGCTGCTTCTGTAGTCACAGCAGAAGCATCTCTGTGGGGTCTCTTCCAGCACCCCCAGGCCTCCCCTACCCAGAATTAGCTTCCTGGTAAACCTTCACACTTTCAGGAACTAAGCGGAGTGGAATCAGTGGCTCCTGTATTTTTGCATCTATGTATGCTTCTTTGTGTGCCTATGTATTTCTCCTGCCAGGTATAACTCCTTGGGGGCTGGGGCCCCACCCGCCCCCACACCTAGCATCAGCTGCTAACACATTCATGTTGACTGAGGAAGGATTCCAGTTTTCTGACTTAAGCCTCATAGGTCTTCTTTCAATATACCTTAGTGAAAAGACCAGCCCCATTCCTGTTCTCGGAAAGCATCAAATGGTGTGTTTATAGACCTGATGTCTCTTCTTCCGCCATAACTTCTGGAGAAACCTGCAGAGCATTTCTGTGCGGGGCCAAAAAGCTGCTTCTGACAGGCGGGTAGGTCTGCTGGCAGGACTTGGTATGAAGCCACATCCGTCACGTTCGGGTTGAAATGACAGCACTAATACCTACCTTTTATTAGCATGTCAGCCACTGTATATACACTTGGCCTCCCAAAGAGGTGACATAATCCCCATTCTGCAGGTGTAGGAACTGAGTTCCGAAAGCTCAAGTGAGGCAGACAGCTTTGCTTTGGAGCTGCTGGCTTCCCACCAACCTCCAGGTCCCGGGCGCCGGCCTGTGAGCACCGAGATTACCGAGGACAGATTTATGTCCCCGGGAGAAGATAAGGCTAGAGGCTGGAAGGAAGTTGCCTCAATACTATCTAAGCACCGGGAGGGCTTGGGGGCAGGGACAACTGTCATTTCTTTCAGGGACAAGCACAACACTGTCCCCCGCGTTTGAATCTCCGAAAGAGAGGGACCCACACGGCCCAGTGGGCGGGGCTCAGACCCTCCCGTGTGGGGCCAAGCTGCGGGGGAGGCGGATGAGTGATGGGGCGAGGCGGAGGAGGGACGGGGCGGAAGGGTTACACACTTCTATTATGTCATGCTGTTGTCAACTGGGCGCGTTGCTTTTACCCTCTCGGCTCAAAATTCCATCCTCTCTGCCAAATATTTTTATCTTTTGCACAAGCACATGAAATATATTTAGAAGTGTGAGATAAAAGGTGACTACCTGTCCCCTCTCTCCCCGTCCATCCCCTGCACTCACCTTTGTCAGACGCCTTGTGCAGCTGAGGACTGAGGGTCACAGCGCATGCAGTTCCAGTTCCCGCCATGTGGTGGTGCTGTTCTTTTAGTTATCTTGGCTGCCCTAGTCCAATATTTATTTTCGGTGAGTAATTTGTTTATCAGAAGGTTATTTTAATCTAATTTTGGCCGTATTTGCTATTCTACACTATCTGTGCTTCCCAGCGTCGGCAGCTTGCATGTCTTGAAGGAAATTAGCTGAAGATGGTCTCGGAGGCATTTGCTTAGCCATTATTTAAGGGAGTGGGGAGGAAGCAGGGTGAGGGAAGAGAGGTTGGGAAAGCCGCAGGAATTTGTTGCATTCCCACTGATGTCGGCATGATTGAGCGGGATGCACGAGGGATGGCGGGGAGCACCCGAGCAGCGTTTTGAGGGCTGCCTCTGGTCACAGCAGCCAGTCTAGCAGTTACCTTTCCCCATCTCCTCCCTCGACACCCCGTGTCTTCCTTGCTCGCTGCCAAGGGCAGAAGACGGCACTTCAGGAAGATGCCTGCCCGCCTTCTTGGAAGGTTCCGCACGCATCCCTCATCCCATTTGATAATATATTCCAAGAACTGTTTATTCGAGCCTCGAGGAAGTGGGAAGGAGGGTGGGGAATAGAAGAGAATCACTGATTAGAATAGCCATTGATGAATAATTATCAAGACTAGTAGTTACAGAGTCTGGTACTTGTCAAGCCTTTTGCATCCCCAGTACATGAAGGGGTCATTATCGGTTAATGATTTGCCCAAAGTCCCACAAAAATGGAGGCCTAGAATTTGAATTCAGTTGTGACTGTCTTCAAACTGAAAAAAACTTTGTATTTTGAAGATAATTCCCACTCTCCCATCGACTCTGTGGTTGGGCTGCGTGACCTTGAGTGAGCTCTTCACCACTGCGCTTGGCCTCACTTTGCTTTTCCAAAAATGGGAGAGCTCCACAAGAAGAGCAGCTTGAAATTTCTTGGTAGAATAACTTTTTAAAAATTAAATCTTACATGGAAATAACACATCTAAAGCAGGGGAAGGGAGGGGGAGGGAGGGCACGTGAGAGACCCTGATGACGGACAGCTGGGTCTTTTCCTTGCCCTCTCCCTTTCCTGGCCCTCGACAGACTGGAGACACATCCATGGGTGGTTCTTAGGGCTCAAGGAAACAAGCTTCACTCTTACGTTCACTATTACACCTTTTACAAGTTATGGAAACAAGCTTAGTGCCCAACGACAGATGAGTAGATGAGGAAGATGTGTTACATGTAGGCAATGGAATACTACTCAGCTCTAAAAAAGATAAAATCTTGTCCCTTGCGACAACATGGATGGAACTGGAGAGGTATGATGCTAAATGAAATGTCTTAAAGAGAAAGACTAATATGGGATGATCTCACGTGAAGAATGTTAAAAAACAAAGAAACAGACAAAAAGAAAATAAACACACCTTTGAAATCGGACTGTGCAGCTGGGACTACCAGAAGGGGAGGGGCCCAGTGGGCTTTGGTGGCAGGCGTGGGAGGATAACGTTTATTTGAAAAGGTGTGAACCTAGCTCCCTAAAATGTACACAGTGTGGTAAACCAGCATTCCTTCAGTAAATATAAATTAAAAATAAATTTTAAAAAATTGTTGACCAAAAAAAAAAATCATTCCAGTGCTTCTGTTCTGATCATTTTCTTTAGGCCTTTTCTTCAGAATGCAAATAATAATTTTAGAGGTTAATAGCACAAAAAGAAGGGATTCCGTTTGAAAACCTCCGAGGTAAATGCTCTCACAGGACATCTTCAGAGTTCAGCCCACTGACTGAAATCTTGATTTGATGGACCGGCTCACCCCTCAGGTGTGCCGGCCTCGCTCACGCGCTGGTCGTCAGCAAGGGCTGGGGACGTTGGACTGAGCAGACTCAGGGTTCACGTCCTCGAACACCCCCAAGTAACTCTTGAGTGTCCTGGGCTTAGGAGGCCTGACCAGTGCGGGGGCTACGTCTAACGCAAGGAGGAGGCGCAGCTGCCGTGTGCCCTTCGGCTCGGTGGTGGGGGCAGCCCAGCCGGGGCGGGGCTGGGGCGCACCCCTGGGGGCAGCAGAGGGAGGGAGGGGTGGTGCTGAGCGTCCCCTGTGCGCCTCCCAAGTGCCAGCTCCGCCAAACACGGTGTAAAGAGCCCGCGGTCGCTCCGGTTCCTCTGCCAGGCTGCCCTCGCGCTGGCCCTCCTCGGAGCCCGGTCTCTCGGGGCTTTCCGCCGGCTTAGCCGGCATCCGCCTGCCGCTGGCATCCCGAGCCGGCTTGCCAGCCCCGTGGCGAGGCGCCGGAGGCCGGGGGCCTGGCGGGAGCTGCTGTGTTGGCCCAGAGCTCCCGTCCTTCGCTCTGTCTGGTGGAGAATTTGTCGAGACAGCGGCCGGTGCCGGTTCTTGCGAGACTCGGTTCGCGCCGTGGCCACGCCGGGCGTGCTTGGCCGGCCTGCCCTGCTCCGGGAACAGGGGCCTGACCCGGGTGGTCGCGACCGCAGACAAGTCGGCGTGCGCAGCGCGGTGCGAGGTCTCGCGAACCTCTGTGGGGGCTGCTCGCGTTTTGTTGCCACCGCCAGTTAGAGGGTTCTCGGGCCGGGGGCTTGGGGGGCCCCTCCAGGGCGTAAGGCGGGTTCAAGGCGCGCCCATCTCCCGGCATCTCCGGGCGTGCGCAGTCACACCTGCTGTCCTTGGTGCGTGTCTCCCTCGCACAGGCCTATAGAAAGGAGTGAGCGAGCGGTGAAGCCAGGGCTTCGGCCCGGCGCAGCGCCCCTTCCGCCCCTGTTTTGTTTTCATTCCAGGGAGTCAGGGGTGAAGGCCTGGGATTGCTGAGCCCGGGAGGCTTTTGCGATGCGAGAGCTTGACGGTGCGGCGTGATGAATGGCTGGCTCTGGACCGACGAAGACGAAGCATCACAGAGATGCAGAGAGAGACAAAAAGATAAACAGCTGGCAGCTGGGAGGGGCGCGCGGCCCCCTCTCCTCTCCAGGATTGACGGCGCTGTTACTTGTTCACGCCAAGATGGGAGTCGGTGTCCCCCGCGGACGCCGATATCGCGGTTACAAAGCACCTTTCTGTAGATCATCTCATTTAATCTCCCCCGAAGCCCGCAGACAGGCGGCCGCTCACTGTCGCGCAGCCGGGGCCTCTGCGTGGGGGATCTTGCCCAGGGCACACTCGGCAGGGTCTGGGGCGGTTTTGGTTGCCAGGCTGCGGTGGGGGCATGTGGCATCCAGAGCGAGGCGGTCAGGAACCTGCTGAAGTTCCTGCATCATCCACGCAGCCCTTCTCCCTCCAAGAAACAGGGTCCAGCTGCAGACGCAGGCGTGGGGGCTTGGGAGCTGTTCTGTAGAGAAAGCACCGAGGGGCAAAGGGCTCGGCCATGTGGCAGCCGGAGGGGTGTGCCACCGGCCTGGCAAGTCTCACCTGAAATCCATCCCTTCATTTCACGACCAGAGGGACTCTGATTTTTTTTTTTTTTACAAAGAAGTAAAACAGTTTGCTTTTATTGTGAGATGACGTCCTTTGCAGAGCCGTCCCGCGAGCAGATGATGGCGAAGGCCCCTGCTCACCGGGCCTCCTCCTCACCCGCGCCTAGTCCCTGGGGCACACGGCCTGGCCACCCCTACCCACCCACACTGTGAGACCCAGGCCCCTCCTGGCATCCTCGGGTCTCTGGCCCTCCCTGGAACTGTGGGATCCCCAGCCCCCACCCTTTGTTCTTGGGATGTCGTTTGGCGCCAAGTCCTGGGGGAAGCTAAAATGAAGAGTCAGGCAGGGCCCCTCTTCCGGGACAGAAGTCTCGGTTTGAGGGTATCTGCTGAAAACACCAGGCAGACATCATGGCCACATGAGCATAACCAGCCAGACCACTTCAATAGGAAGTGAAGTGTAAGTAGAATCAGAGGTAGGAGGCTTGGAGCGGTAGCAGCTTTGGTGCCCCCCAGGGCAATTCTGGTATTCCCTGCCCCGTAGCGCGTGTGAGACTATGATACATCCCCAATCCACATCCCACCGGTCACCTTCCTCCCTACTGCCCACCCTCCTGGAATCTAAGCCCTTCTAATGAAAGTGTGAGGCTGGACCAGTGGGGCTGCCATGTCTCCAGAGATGTGAGCCTTGAGGCTGCGTCTCCAGAGGGGTGGCCCCTCTGGGTGACCCTTTCTCTTTCTCTCCCTATTTGGATCTTGAGTCGTTTCTTTCTTCCTCCCATGCCGCTTCCAACGTTGCCACCCCGCGAGGTGACGTGTAGCCATCATGTCTTAGTTGGGGGGGAGTGCAGGGCGGTAACTGAGCTGTGTAGGGTAAGGTGCGGCGGGCATTGGGGGCAGGGCCAAGCACGGGGCTCTCGGACTCGTCCAGGAGGGAGGAGGTAGTGGAAGGATCCAGAGGGAAGGGAGTCCAGTCACGACGAGGAAGCACAAGGCTTGAGGTTCTGGGGTTCCCCAGGAGGCACCGTCAGGTGGTGGGGCCGCAGGGCTGTGTGGACCTTCTCTGCCTCCCTCATGCCCAATGGGGTGGGCGAGAGCAGCGTGGCCACGCGGCAGGCTGGTCTTTCTGCCCATATGACCCGTCTGCGCGCGGCTGAAGCAGGTCGCCCCCTGACAGACGGGAGCCTCAGGGGGCCCTTGCCAGGGAGAGGAGGGGGCAGAGTCCCTTTCTGGGTCATCAGTGAGTTGACAGCAAACATGGCGGGAAGTTTTCCGCAGGGCCCCTGGGGAAGGGGCTGGTTTCCAGCTCAGCAGGTGCTTCTCCGCACCAGGAGTCTGGACTCCAAGTGAACCCCTGTATGAGAAGAAAACTTCTGGGGGACCTGAGTTCCAGGTCACCATGATCACGCCTAAGGGGAGTGAGGACACCCGGTGTTGCCCTGTTTTTTCTTTTTATTTCTTTTTTTATTTTTTTTATAATATATATTTTTATTGTTCTTTATGTCTTTTACATTTTGTATTCCCCTTGGGTAGCCCACCACCAATTCACCCGTGACCCATCTCTGTGGTCCCTTGTGTTCTTTTCTATTTCATTTTGTGCCCTTTTCCTTCCCTCCCTCCGCCTCCCCCCC
>PVIJ01017356.1:0-10091 GCA_004024925.1 Scalopus aquaticus
TGCTGAGGGAAGCAGTGGGCAAGGCAGGAGAGGTCTGCTGCACCATGTGGGATTCTCCCCAGTTGGGTCCCACTGGCCTGTGGCGGGTCAGTGAGGGTAGGGAGTATGTCTTATCCACCACGACCTCCTTGAGCCAAGGTGTCACCGGTGCCCCATGGCAGACTACCCGCCCACCTGCTGCAGAGGTCTGCCTCGCCACTTCAGGGCCTCCCTGCGCGCTCCACACACAGCATGATGGCAGGAGCCCTCCCTACTCTTCCATGCAGGTTTCCCTCTTCTGCAATCCAGTTACTACCACTCCTCCCCAACCAGCACCACCTACCCTTAAAAAAAAAAAAATCAAAGGAACACTCCACAAGACTGCGGCAGAGCACAGCAACCCCTTGTGGGTACTTAAGACTTAAACTCACTGTGTGGCCTGTCTGGCTTCCTTGGGGGGTGGAGAGGGCAGGTGGGGGAGGTGCCTGGCTCACAGGAGTGAGGCTGCTGGGAGGGAGGGAGGGTGCGAGGAGGTCAGGACCCAGGCCTGGGTGGCACTTTCTCTTAGTGCTGGAGGAGAGAGATGTCACCAAAGAGAGGGCAAGAAGGAAAAGGGAGAAGGGCAGCCCCCCCCACCACGTCCAGCGATCTTATCACACCTCTCCCCAGGGGCAGAGGGGGCAGGAGAAGCTGGAATGTTCGGATTTTCTGAAACGTGCCCCACTGGAATGTGTTAGCAACACCAGCGGCAGGGCAGGGCTGCCTGAGAGCTGAGAGCATCATTGATTACCCTGCAGAGCAGGCAGGGAAGATTAGCCAGGCTGGGGGGTGGGAGGGCTCCCCAGGCAGGGAGAGCTGGCCCAGGAAAGAGGAAGCAAGTTTTGGAATAGAAACTGAAAGGGAGAGGAAGGGGGAGAAAATGTTATGCCAACATTTTTGTTTATTTCCTTAGACTTTGAAAGACCCTCTTCCCAAAGAAAGAGAATGCCAGAAACAGTCCATTTGTGAGTAAATATAAAAGCCTGACAACCCAGCATGGGTTTTATAACATATGTACATGTGAAACGCAGGCCACGCCCACACAAAGGAGGCCTGGGAAGTGGATCGTGCCGTTGCAGGCTCCTGAGCTGTGCGTGAAATGACGTAATCTGAAGGTGGACAGCGGCAAGTCAAGCTGTAAACACACAGTAGCCGCTTAACACAAAGGAAACCAAGGCCTTCCCAGGTGAGGGAGGGACAGGCACGACAGTGGCCCTGAGGCTGCCCCATCCGCCAGGTGTGTGGCCTGCGACACTGTCCCAGCCACCTCATTCCGCTCGCGATGGTCACGACGCGACACACGGCCATGCAGTTAACTGAGCCAGCAGGGAGACAAAATGGGATCCTAAAGAATATTCAATGAACCCAAAAGAAGGGAGAGAAAGAGTAAAGAACAGATGGCACAAGAGAGAAAGAGTGGCAAACCGGTAGACTCCCAGTCAGTCACGCTGGCAGTTTGACTGCTGGAAGGGCTACACACTCTGGTGGAAAGATCGAGACTGTCAGACAGGACAGAAACGTGATAGTCATATATGCTGTCTGTAAGAAATTAAACTTTAAAGACACAGATAGATAGTTCCCACCCACTGGGTGTGTGTAAAACGAGGGAGAAAAAAAGGGCCTCCACAGTAGTGCAGGGGTTAAGTCTTAACACTATGAAGCTATCCGCAGCACTAGTTCGATCCTGGACCAGGGAGCTTCCCACATGGCGCAGCAGACCTCTCCTGCCTCACCCACTGCTCCCCTCAGCAGTCTTCTTCAGTGGATCTGCCTGTTCTGCTCCCCACACGATCTCTGGTGAATCCTCTCACCCCCACCCCCCACCTCTGGCCTACATCCCAGCTCTTGTATGCATAAATAAATATTTTTTAAAAAGAGGGAGAAAAATATACATGCTACCACCGACCCCAACAGCTGGAGCGGTGAGGACACTTCCAGAAGTGAAGAAGGCCGTTTCATCCTCAGGACCACGTCATCGTCCTGAAGGCAGAGCATCAAACCAGATGAGGCAAAAATTGACAGAACCGAAAGGAAAGAGGCAAATTCACATTCAACAGCAGGACACTGAACAGCAGGACAGAGGCCAAGAGGGCGCTGGCTGAGGAACACCAAGGACCCCTGACCTTTGCTCTCTGAAGCAGAGGTGCTGGGGGAGGAGGTGCGGCCAAGGTGTAGGAAGCAGTTCCTCCCTCTTGCTAGGCCCACAGACCGCCCCAGGGCGGGAAGGCACATCAGCTCACCCCACGAGGCTCAGTCATCTCCAGTCCCTGACATATCTGGGTGGTTGATCATTTTCTCCATTACTACCCTCCCTGGCACAAGGCCACACACAGGCGCCCACCACCTGCCCGGTGCCCCCTGCCCAGTGCCTCCTGCCTCAAGCGCCAGTCAGCACGGAGTCCACAACATGGCCAAGGGCACTAGGGGACACTGGCTAAAGCAGCCCAGCTCGGCCACTCAGCAGGACATCCCTCAGGCAAGTCATGTCCCCTCTTTGTGCTGTCAAGCCCGCATCTACGCCCACCTGCTTCACAGGAATGTTGGGGGCGCTGGGGATGGAGACCAGCAAGGGGTAAGGCACTTAGAACACCGCCTGGCCCCCTGAAAATGTTATGCTAATGCTGCAAGTATTATTCCGAAGAACTATATATACATACATATGCACTGAAAAGATTTTACAGAGACAGGTTAAAATATTAATTGTGATTCTCTCTGGATGATTATCTCTATGAGTTTTTATTTTATTTGTGCATATCTATAGTTTTCCATTTTTCCACAATTAATATGTATAACACTGATGAACAGTAAAATAGTTAAATGCTAAAAAGGCACATGAATAGAATCCATCTTTTGGGGAGACTTGTAGAATACTATGAAAAAAGTCAACCGTAAAAACAATGAAAAGTGAATTGATGTGGCCACTTTGAAAAACAGTGTGGGGAGTTCACAAATAACTGAATATAGAATGACCATCCCGCAATCCCACTTCCGGGTATCTATCTATCCAGAGAAAACTAACTCAAAAAAGGTATGTGCGCCCCCAGAGCCACTGCAGCCAAGCTATGGAAACAGCCTAAATGCCCAGGGACAAGTGAACAGATAAAGACAATGTGGTGGGTGTGAACAACTGAACATGTTACCTACTAAAAAAGATGAAATCTTCCCATTTGTCACATGGATGGAGCTTGAGGGTATTTGTGCTCATTGAAATACGTCAGAGAAAGATAAATACAGTATGATTTCACTCACATGTGGAAGATAAAGAAGCAAAACAAAACAAACCCTTAGATTTTGACAACAGCACGGTGGTTATCAGAGGGGGAGGGGGGAGGGGGTGGGAGATGGGACTCGGGATGGCAGCAGGTAGAAATTAGGACCCCGTGGCAGGTGTGCTGTGGTACATGCAGATGCCAAGACAGGAAGCTGCAGGCCTGACTTTTACAGTGGTGTTTTCTTTACCACAATTAAAGAAAAATGTTTAAATAAGAAGTCGGTAGGGGAAAAAAGATCTACACCTCAAAGAACTGAAAACAGACATTCAAGTAAATACCTGAACATCAATGTTCATAGCAGCTTTATTCACAGTAACCAAAAGGTGGAAGTGACCCGAGGGTCCCTCAGTAGATAGATGGACAAACAAAATGTGGTCTAGCCATACAGAGTGCTGTTCAGTGATCACAAAAGGAATAAAGCCCTGGTATGAGCTACAGCATGGGTGAACCACAAAAACATGATGCTGGACCTCCCTGGTGGCCTAGGGGTTGAGTCTCAGCGCTACCACCATGATGGTCCTCCAGTGGCAAGGTGGCCTGAGTTCGATCCCCGGCCAGGGAGCTTCCCACATGGCGCAGCAGACCTCTCCTGTCTCACCCGCTGCTCCCCTCAGCAGTGTACTTCAGTAGATCTGCCTGTTCTGCTTCCCACACTGTCTCTGGTGAATCCTCTCACCCCTCACACCTCTGGCCTACACCCCAGTTTTTCTACATAAAAATAAGTAAAATGAAAATCTTACAATAAAGGAATAATTCTTAAAAAGAAAAAAATGATGCTGAGTGGAAGAAGCCATACACAAGGACACACATTATAGGACTCCATTTATATGAAATGTCCAGATCGGAAAATCCATAAAGAAAAAGCAGATTAGCAGTTACTTTGGGGGGAGGGGAGGATAAGGAGCAATGACTGGTTGAACGGATGTGGGGACTTCATTGGGGGTGATAAGAATGTTCACAAACCAGACAGAGGTGACAGTCCCACAAACTGAATGTGCCAAATCTCACTGAATGTACAACATACACAGTTAATTTCACATTGGGTGAATATCACCTTAGTTTTAAAACATGAAAGGGGCGTAAGTCACATGCACCCTTATATATTACAAATGACTAGAAAATAGTGGGAAAGATACAAAATAAACGATTAACAATAGCTGTCAGTAGTGGGGGAAAGAAAGAAAAGACCCTCCCTTCTCCACCTCTTTTTAGATAAGCATGTATCTTCTTTGACGTAAAAATGCTTACAAAAGTAAATGAAAATATCAAACCCAAAATGACATGAGAAAAGTCCTTAGGGAAAACAAGGTTTAAGGATACACCACGCAGGTGTGCAGTTCTAGAAATGCGGGGCCCCAGATAGTCCCCAAAAAGGACTAGGAAGAAGACACAGCACAGCCTGCTCCTTGGGCTTCAGGGGAAGGGCTTCTTCTCAGGGGCTCCAATTTGTCCATCTCTAAAACCAGCGGCGTGAACCTCATACATGATTTTCGGATGTCTTTACATTTTTATTTTTAAATCCCAAAAAGGCACAAAACCCCGTTTGCAACTGCGGTCTTCAGTGGAAAAAGCCCAATGTACAGACAGATGAAAAGTGAACACTCTGACTGAAGGAGAAGGACCGGAGACCCCGACTACGGGGCAGGTGACCCCCCAAAGGCTCCTTCCAGCTCTGGAAGTGTCTAGGTCTCAGACTGAAGGGGCGCAGAGCCACAGAGGGGCGGGGTTCCGATCACACGGACAGAACACGCAGAGAGAGAGGTTCACGGGCAGCAGCAGCATGGAGATGCCGCATGAAGCCCAAGCCAGCCACTTCACCACCAGCCAATGCCCAACCAACCAATGGTCTCTTGGCAGAGGCAGTCACCGCCCCCCACCCCGGCCCCTGCGCCTGTCTGAGGTCTGGCAGGTAACAGCTGTGTCCAGGTCAGTGTTCTTCCTGCTCTGGGAGCACAGACAGGATGTTTGAAAGCAGATGACCACCAGTGACCATGGGAAGCATGGCCACCATCCCCAGGTAAGCTTTCTCTTCTTCCCCCAGCTTATTTCCAGCGTGGGTGCCTCAGCAGACTAGGCAAAAAGACTTTTCAGTGCCGACTTCCGAAGAGAGAAAGGGGCAGGAATTCTTGGAAAGTTTAGGACACAGCAGAGAGGCTATCTGAGGCAGTGAGGAGGGGAGCAAACGAGGCCACCCAGCCACCCCAGCAGCTACCTCACCCCTAAGACGCGGCAGGCTGACGCCACTAAGGAGGGGTGAGCAAACTGCACGTCTGCCCCCAGGGAGAGAGGGCTTTCCAAGACAGGCCACACGTGGCCACGCAGGGCAGCCAAGCTGGGTCCCTGAGGCCCAACGGTGGTGTACAGGTGGCGTGGCCACTTCTTCACACCCAGCCCACGGAAGCCAGTTCGACTCGGCTGTCCCTGGGGCCCGCAGGGATAAGAAACCATCCCAGTGGCCAACTAAGCCAGGAGTCCACACGGGAAATGGCAAACTCAGAGGAAATGAGTGCAGGCTATGGGACACTCCCATTTCCACCCAAGGAGGAGGAACGTTACGGAAACTGAGCAAGGAAAAACCCAGCCAGGACTCTTGGAGTCCCTTCAACCCCTAACAGGGCCCAGGGCTCACCCAACAGATCAATGGCCCCTCCAGGGCTGGACGGCAGCAGGGAGGCCCAGTCTTGGGCCAGAGGCTACGTAAGGGTGAGCTCAACCTTTTGACAAGTCAGCTCTCCCTTTTCTACTAAGGCCAGGAGCCTCGCTGGCCAGCCCCGTCCCTAGAGGAGACAAGGATGCTGGAACAGCCTTCAGGCACCCCCTTGGCGGGGAAGGCCTGGGGGCTGTGGAGAAGCCCCGTGCAGCAGCAAGCGGATCCTGAGGGAGCGGCACCCTGCTGGGGCTCTGGTTCCGGTTAAAAGGAGCCTCTAGTATAAACCAAGCCACCCAACAACCTCCTCCCCAGCCATTTCCTCCTCAAAGCCACCAAAGAGGCTCAGGGGAAATGAACCATCAGGTAACCAAAACCCAATCCGACACCACCAGCGCTGGGGTGTGACCGTTTCACCTTCAGAGCCCTGACCCCACATCCACGCAGGGACCCAAATCACATCCTCCCGGGAAATCACCCAAGCCTGATGCCTCCCTGCCCAGGCCCAGCTGAACATTCAAAGGGGCTCATGGACACTAATGCCCGGCCAGGCCATGGCAGACGCGGGCAGTGGGTGGTGACAGAGAAAGCCAGCCCCCCAGGACAGTGTCTGGACTATTCCCAAGATAATTTTACTGGTAAGTCCTACCATGGATGGAGCCCCCAGGCACTTGTCAGGAGCTGGGCCTGCTTCACGGATGAGGAGACAGAGGCTGGGGCTTAACATGAGTTAGGCAGTTAGCAAGTGGCAGCTTTGAGAGGAACCCAGGTGTGACTAAAGTCAGTGTCCTGTTCTGTCCCCACCTGTCCCTATGGGGCCTCCCTGCCTTCTCCCCCTCCACTGGAGGCAATGGTTTGCTGGTGGCTGGCAGCACAGGGGGTGTCCGCAATTCACACCCATTTAATCATCAACCACCATCAAATATTTATGAGGCAACCACAGAGGAACCCTGCAGCCGTTGGTGGTTAGAGACCTTTGAAAGGCAGATTAGATGCCTTCAGGGAGCTTACAGGGCAGAGGGGGGGGACAAAGGAGAGATTCGTGAAGTTACCAGGGAGTGGGAGGGTCAGGAGTTCAGCTGCTTTTCACTGGAAAAAAGCATTCTCAGGGGCCTCCCTGCTGGCGCAAGGGGTTAAGTCTCAACACTATGAAGCTATCCAGAGTCACTGCAGCACGAGTTCAATCCCCAGCCAGGGAGCTTCCCACATGGCGCAGCAGACCTCTCCTGCCTCACCTGCTACTCCCCTCAGCAGTGTATTTCAGTAGATCCGCCTGTTCTGCTCCCCACTCTGTCTCTGGTGAATCCTCTCACCATAGCACACCACACCTCTGGGCTACACCCCAGCTCTTGTACGCATAAATAAATAAATCTTAAAAAAAAAGCGTTCTCAGCAAGGTGGCTGCAGCTGAGAACTTACAGGCCAGGGGCACGGGGAGGAGGGGACTGTTTCCACAATGAAGACAAAGAAAGATCCAGGCTCCAGGGAGAGCAAAGTGTCTGGAGTGGTCAGAAGGCACTTCAGTGTGAGCATGCAAGCTGAGAAACCGTGCACTTGTGTGTCATAAAAGTAGGCCAGGAAGAGCAACCTCCCAGAGAGGGCCCAGGAGGGAGTCGTAGGAGGGACGCCCACAGCGGGGTGGTGTGGAGCCACTGAGGTCGGCCTCTCGGCCACGGAGGCCAGCCATCCAGCATGGCCAGATCTGGTTTTGCAAGAGAAAAAACACGTGGGTGTTTGGGTGCCATCTCCTGAGGCCTTAAATGTTGGCGACTTATTTGAAATGTTTTTCAATCCCACGGAGGCCAAACAGGGACAGAGCCCACAGGGCAAATCCAACCTGTGCCTTCCCACCTCTGTCTTAGGGCTTCCTGCATGAAGACCCAAAACGGAGTGGGTTGGGTGCCAGAACACCTGTGGTCAGTCCCTGCGTCACTCTATGGTGACACTGGGTGTGCTCCTTCCTCTCAGCCCCCTGTGTTTCAATTTAGCTTCCTCATCTGTGAAAAGGGGGAACCACCACCTATGCCAGAATTCTTTTTTTTTTTTTTAAAGATTTTTATTCATACATACAAGTTGGGGTACAGGCCAGAGGCGTGGGGCGGCGAGAGGGTTCACCAGAGACAGAGCGGGGAGCAGAACAGGCAGATCAGAAATACACTGCTGAGGGGGAGCAGCGGGCGAGGCAGGAGAGGTCTGCTGCGCCATGTGGGATTCTCCCCGGCCGGGCGTTGAACTCGCGTCGCTGCTGCCAACAGCTCCACAGCGCAGCGCTTAACCGCTGCGCCACCGGGGAGGCCCCTATGCCAGAATTCTATCAAAAAATGACAAAGCAGGAGAAAATGTTCTCAAAACCTGAAAGTGTGAATCAAAGGCCTGTGATTTAACAAACAGGCCAAGAGAGCGGACAGCAGGCAACACAGGAGGCCACGAAGACAGAGTGTGACGGAAATGAGCTGGGTCTTTGCTGGCGCGCAGACCGGAAGGGTCTAGACAATAGAGTGCACGTCAGGGGTGGAAATATAAATTTAGGAATCGCCAACACGTAAGTGATAGAAGAGGTCACGCAGATAAACTGACTTAGGTTCCTAGGAGAGAAATGGGTCCAGAAAAGGCCTCTGGGGCCACACAAAGGTGCACCCCCACAAAGGGGCAGAGGAGGAGGGGGGCAAGAAGTGAGGAGGTGGAAGATCTGCAGAGAGGGGGATCTTTAGGGAGGGGGGTATCTGGCCCTAAGGCTGGGATGAGTCTCAGCAATGACAGAGCGTGGCCCAGCAGCCCAGGCTGTGCCAGGAAAGGGAAAAGGAAGAATGAGGAAGGGCAGACGGGTAACAGGGGGCGAAATGGGCCTGCAGATGGAGAACATGTGATCACATCAGGTCAGGGCATCTACTCTGATGGGAGATTGGGGGAGGGGGGCAGAGGGAATTATAAAAGGCACTCCAGTGGAAAAGGGGGCGTGGGGGTGGAGTAAAGAGTGAATGAACGAAGAGCAGGCCTGTCCCCAGGGTGCAGAGCCTGCGACCTGGAGGGAGGTGCCTCAGGCCCGTTCCACAGCCCAGGTCTCCGGGCCTCCCTGGAAAAGATGCAGACTGGGGTGCGCTGGAGAATCCAGCAGCCTTGAGGACCCCTGAGCTACATGGAAAGACGCGCCGGGGGCTGCCGCCCACCTTGCAAAGAGCTCACCCGGGGTTCTCCAATTCCAAACAGCTGGAAATGTGGGCCCCGCTCTCCCCAACAAGAAAACAGAACAGAACATGGCTGTTTCTGCCAAGTGAGTTCTGAATAAGCTGCATTCCATTTCATTAAAACAATTACCTGAGCCCCAGCCAAGAATTACATAAAGCTTCCTCCCGGCACCACCCCCCACCCCATGAAACACACATCACACTCCTTTTCCAACAGGCAGAGGAAGGTGGTGACACCACTGCGACCACATAGCAGGAGCCGGAGCCCCTCTGCAGCGCCAGCCTCTGCGTCCTTGCGCGTGACAACAGACTCGAGGCTCCAAGACGTGGGCCTGAGGGGCTCACCTCAGAGGGCCTGCTGGCTGCCCTAAACATTTCAGGGTTCTCAAAACCCAGGGGGGAATGGGGGCCAGAATCCCTCTATCTCTCCCAAACAGGAGGTCCATGTGGTCGGACCTGAGTCAGCACAAAGGAAAGAGGGACCTGGAGCTAGGACTGGGAACCCGGGGAGAGGGAGCCCAAAGTCTGCAGGGCAGAGCTGCAAGCAGGGCCCGCGCCACCCCGGCCCATGCTGCCCACGGACTAATGGTGCTCCTCTGGCCACAGATAAGAGGTTCGTGATGTGAAGCAAATGGCATTTCATCCCCTCCCCCAGACTCCAGCTGCCCAGAAACAGTTCTCTGCTTCAAGTAAAGCCTGGCCCTCCATCCCACCCAGGTCACCCCAACTCCAACCAGAGCTCAGCCTCTCCCTGGCCCTGACCCTGACCCTGGCCCAGTTCAGCTCGCCACACCCAAAACAACCCCAAAGGCTGCCCCCACGCTGTGCAAGCTCCATCCGGGGTGCTGGCTCTGTCTCCTTCCCGGCCCGGTCCTGGCGGCTGTGTGCCCCATCGCCACCAGCCACTATCAGCCCAGTCTGTGGGGCTCCTGTCTCTGCCCACAGGCAGCCACTTCCGAGCGCCCCAGC
>PVIJ01017356.1:10191-29743 GCA_004024925.1 Scalopus aquaticus
CTCTCTCTACACACACACACACACACACACACACACACACACACACACACACACACGCACACTATTTAAAACTACATCCTTTAAAATTAAGTTGCATACTAGGTCGCATACGTCAGGCATTTCACTCCCAAACACTTTAGCACACACCTCACAATAACAATATTCTCCCGCAAAACCACAATGCCACAATCACACAAGAAGTAAGCAGGAAAAGGCCGTCTTCAAGGGAAAACTCGGCTACTGGGGCACTGCCAGGCCTGGCCAGCTACACGCTCTGGTGGCCCCAGGCCCAGAGTCCCAGGCCTCCCTGCAGCAGCCAGTCCTGAGCCCCATGGGTGAGGCAATCAGTTAGCCGGAAGACAACCACGCTCAAGGCCAGATGTGAGGCTCCCAGTAAGATCCCAACTGAAAGACCAGGCCTATGCCAGGTGAGGACCCGATCGATGGGCACCATCTTTAATTCAATGTTGCTTTGTTAACATTTCTGGGAAAACTCAGCTTCCTAAGTCCTTCTCTCTCTCTCTCTCCCTCCCACAGAGCATCCTAAGTTCTCCACCTTGAAATTTTTGATGCCTTCCTCCTCTGGACATAGGATGACTCCAAATAGCATAGAGAGTGTCTGATTGCATGGGGTGAAGTAGGGGGCACAGAGGCTTCTGATTCCCACCCAGAAGAGGAAGTCACAGGACTGGTCAGGGTTCTCAGCAGCTAAACAGCTGCTCTGTCTTGAGGGTAACTTTACAGGTGACAAGATAGCCGGAGGGGGCCTCCCCGGTGGCGCAGCGATTGAGCGCTGCGCTGTGGAGCTGTCGGCAGTGGCAACGAGAGTTCGACGCCCGGCCCGGGAGAGTCCCACATGGTGGGGCGGGCCTCTCCTGCCTCGCCCGCTGCTCCCCTCAGCAGTGTATTTCTGATCTGCCTGTTCTGCTACCCGCTCTGTCTCTGGTGAACCCTCTCGCCGCCCCACGCCTCTGGCCTGTACCCCAGCTTGTATGTATAAATTTTTTTTTTAAATCTTTAAAAAAAAAAAAAAAGCTAGCTGGACAGGTGACAGCAAGGGAGGAGTGGGGTCCTACACTAACCAGGAACAGCAACCAGCATCCTATTCCGAGTCCCCAAGAAAGAACAAAGAAGAAGGAAGATGCCACAGAGAACAGGGAAAGACAGATGTAGAAGACTGAACAGGGAGCAGGGAATGAAGGAAGGAGAAAGCATTCAAACCAGCAGGATACCCAGGTCCGATCCTGATCAAGCACTGAGGTGTAAAGAATGGTTACAAGCGGGCCTCCCTGGTGGCACAACAGGTTAAGAGCAGAGGCGGCTGCAGCACAAGTTTGGTGCCCGGCTGGGAAGATTCCCACATGGCGCAGCAGACCTCTCCTGCCTTGCCCTCTGCTCCCCTCGGCAGTGTATTTCGGTCAATCTGCCTGTTCTGCTCCCCACTCTGTCTCTGGTGAATCCTCTCGGCCGCCCCACACCTCTGGCCTGCACCCCAGCTTGTATGCAAAAAAAAAAAAAGAAAAAAGAAAAAAAGAATGGTTACAAGCCCAACTCAGCATTTAAATCCCAGCCCTCACAAGTTACAGAGCATGGAGGTGGGCTCACCTCTCTGTGCCACAGTTTCAGCATCTGTAAAATGGGGGGTAATAACAATAACATGCCTCACCTGCCTGTCATGATTCAATGAAACAATATGTCGAAGTGCCCAGCACAGTGCCAGCACATAGTAAGTGCTCAATATACACTCTGGGAAAGAGGTCTGTAAACACGGGGAAAGAGAAGTGTCCCACAGATGGTTGTTATTAACAAAGGCACTGAGACCAGGACAACCCAGGGAAGGGCTGGAATGAGAATGAAGCTGGGAGGAGTGTTTTCAACATCTCAGGCCTTGGGACAAAGTAAAGGCCCGAGGCCGGCACGCTCCAGCACAGTGACCAGAACGGAAAGGGCCGCCCAGGGCTTCAGCCATCACTCTGGCCCCCGCTAAGGGCCTCACCATGCATGGTCATCACTAGGGAAGATGGACCAAAGGAATACAGAGATGCTCCCTCAGGAGCCCGCAAGCCCCTGGGGGTCAGGGGAAGGGGGACTGGACAGCAAGGAAAGGGCACCTGCTTCAGATTCAAACACGCGGAGCATGGACCCAGCTCTGGCCCCAGAGCTCACAGCCAGGGACGATGCAGTGCTGGTGCGGAGCTGGCTGGGAGCACCACCACTCCACGGGCTACCTCAGCACAGGCCCACAGCTGGGTGCCCCGGCCTTGGCCCGACAGACAGAGGCCCCACAGACAGGCAAGACCAAAGTCCAGACTTTCCATGGAAACGAGGAGGCTCCATAGCCCAGAATGCCCCAGGCAACTCCCCTGCCCCCCTAGTCAGCCCCCCCAGGACAATGAAGCACTGTTTCCCAAAGGGTCAAGACTGTGGAGAAGCTGAAAGAAGACATGTCCAGATGCCAGCGGCCATCGGACACTGCCAACAGCTGGCTTTCCCCCCCAGATGGGGAAGGCAAAGCTACCCAGTCCTGAACCGGACCCACCCCAGCTCAGAGAGGCCATTTCCTGGAGATGGCTCCCAGGGCAGAGATGGTGTCGGTAACTATCCGCTGCTCTTCAGGCTCCACGGCTCTTCCCGCGGGTCAGTCACCAGTGGCGAGCACGCGCCGCCTTGTTCAGATGAAGACGACTGAACTGGAATGGGATCAGTCTGGGTTCCAATCCCGGCTGCCACTGGACTCTCCCCCTGGGGCCCCACATCTGTAAAGCGGTGACAAAGCACCACCCTCTCCGAGGGGCCTCGACACTGCCCACCTAACGCTGAGCCCAGGGCCTGCCCCCCATCAAACATGGGGTACCGTCAGTGGACCACAGCTGTCATCACGTCCCCCTAGCACAGGGGGAGAGCGAGGAGAGAGGATGGTAGACGTCACCAGTACAGCGCAGCCTGAGGGAACTCTGTCCAGGAAACACCAGCCAGAACTCAAACAGGGCTAGCCTGGCCAAACCAGCGTCTGAACAGTAATGAGAAAAGCCACCAGCGGCCACCCCGCAGCACAGAGTGGAGAGCGGAGAGAACATACTGCGGGGGGTGGGGGTAGGGGGGTGGGGACAGAGACAGGACACGCAGTGTTTGTGTTTTTCTGCCCAGAGAACTATAAATTTGTAACTTATTAAGCAGCACATGGTGAGTCTGTCACTTGCAGCCACTGGGCGGGGAGCGTTCCCCAACTTTTTCTTTTGTAGGCCAAAAAAACAAAGTCATGGCAGAGACTCTGCCCCCCTAGCCTTGCCACAGAGTGGACTGTAAGCTGTTTCCCTGCTTCAGGGACCCGGAGGCTCCCAGCTGAGGGCACTCTCAGGAGGAAAATAAAAACAAGAGGCCTGACCCTTGTGTCCACCCTAACTAAGGAAAACAGCTGACCGGCAGTGTGCGGAGCAGCCATCCAGACAGCTGACGGGCCTGAGCGCAGAGGCAAATTCCTCTCCCCTCCTGCACACCCCATTCCTCCCACCCCAGGCTTCAGTCAGCCAGGCGTGGCTGGCCCCGAGGGAGCTCAGGCCAAGGAAGTCAGGGAGCCGGGACCCAAGCAAGTGAGGAGTCTGTGGTGCCAGGCAGCAGAAGCTACAGGTGGCAGTCCTGACCCCACTGCAGCCCTCCTCAGGAAGGAAGGTCTCGGTGCCCGGGAGCTGCCCAGCCAGGAGCTGGGCTCCAGTCCTGGTTTTGTTATTTCATGGCTGTGCAGCCCTGGGCAAGTGAGTTAACCTCTCTTAATCTCATTGTACTCCATTTGTTAAAAAGCAGGTAGTAGTGACACCAGAGGCCCTAAGCAACTCGTCTAGATGGTCGCTATGAGGATGGACAAGTCCAGGTAAGGACTCTACCACACACAGGAAGTGGACACGCCGACAGTCCCCTCTGCCAGTACACTCTCTTTCCTTTCAGAGACTAATTCAGTTTCCTGGCCCTAAATGGAAGATGGTCAGAGAACAGGAATTCCGACCTCGACGGCAAGCCCTACAAAGGCTTTCTCAGTCCCTTAAACAGCACCAGGATTGTCTAGAGGCCACCGAATCACACGAGCATTTTAGAGACTGTAGCTCTGCTCCCCAGTTCCCACTGGGAAAGCTTGGAGACGTTCAGATCCTGATTCAAAAAAATATCCAGCAGTCTCCTTTCAGCTTAGTTGTTTTTATATGAAGAAAAAAAAAAAATACCTGCCTGGAAGCCATGCCAAACTTGAGTCTGCTGGAAAAGTGGGTGCCAAGCCTGACCCAAAGGCAGAACTATGCTGGCAGCCATCACACCCTGCAAAATAGGCAGGACCGAACACCATCCCCAACTCCAGCATCTCAGAGGCACCCTGATCCCAAAAGGAGGCTGCCAGGAAGCAGCAAGTCCCTGTGTCCTTGGAAGCCCGGCCGTTACAGTCAGCCAATCTTAACTCAGTGTCCTGTGTGCTGCAGCGGCCCAGGACTCCTGGCTGAAGAGACGGCTCCTCGGAGCCGGGACAGAGCAAGCATCCATGGTCACACAAGCCACCCACAGTCCACAAAGAGAAGACAAGGCTCCTACAGAGAAGAAACTCCCCCGCCAACCACCTCCTCCCTGGCTCCCAGGCCTTTCTCAGCCACAGGCGTGAAAGAGAGGGAGAGAAAGTGAATCCTCCCCCTCTCCAGGGGTCATGTCCCTCAAGGCATTCCTAGAACCCTGGCACCACCCCCTCGGGTTTAGTGTCTGGCTTCAGAAGCCACTCTGCCCACCTAAACCAGATCCTCGCCGGACTAGAGCAGTGTGGGAGTGCCATAGACGTGAGCACAGTGCAACTCTGTGCTGGGCGTCCTGTCCTCCTACCTGTGTGGCTGCCAGTAGGGTCTGATGCTGGGGGGAGGGAGCGGCCGGGGGAGCTCTGCCAGCCCGGACAAGTTCAGAAATGGCCATACCTTGGGGCCCACTTCCCACTTCATTCCCCTGGCATCTCAGCACAGCTTGGGCATGGGGGAAGAATCATGTCTCCCCAGCTTATCCTGGTAGGATTAGGCCAGTGTGTGATAAGAAAGGGGAGGGTCTGGTCATGCAGTGGACTGGCCAGGCAGTCAGTGAAATGGACTGACCTGTCCATGAAACAGGCTGACCAAATCTGAAGGCGGGGCTGGGGGTGGGGGACAGAAAAGAAACTTGTCTCTTTGGGGGTGTGGTCATCCCAGGCTCACCTCTAACAAGGAATCTGACTTGTGACATGAAAGGGACAGGTTTTGTGGGGCTACCCCTAGGTGGGATGCCAGTCTGTGAAGGGGGGGGTGGTCCTCGAGGGGGTGGGGGTAGGTCCTGGAAATCAGGGAGCAACCATAAAATGAGGCAGCCCCTCTTCTAGTTGGGCAGCGGATCCATAAGGTGGGGGTACGGAAGTAGCGTTCCTGAAGTGAGATCCCAGAGCTAGGAACGTGGTCTGGTCCAGGCAGACGGGGACCCGTCCCTGCGGCTGGACCTGGCGGGCCCTTAAGGCACAGGGTCCTTAGAGCTGGTCTGGGCCATGTGGGGGGGTCCCCAAGTCGGCGAACCGGAGGTGGGGCCGGCCCCGAGGCTGGAGGTGACGGCCGGCGAACGGCGGTGGGGCCGGCCCGGCCCGGGACTCAGGCCCAGCCCGGGAACCCGGCCCCGGAGAGCCCCAGGCGGCAGAGAGCCGAGTCGGGACCCGGGACGCCGGGGGTGGGATCCCGCGGCCCCCGCCACTAGCTCGCGCCCGCCCAGCCCGGGGCCGCGCGCCCCTCGCTACCTCCTCTCCCCGCCCCCGGCTCACTCACCGAGGTCGTCCATGGTGGGGCCGCGGGCGCCGGGAACCGGCTCGGCTTCGCGCTCGCTGCCAGTCCCGGGGCCGCTCCTCTCCGCCCCGCAACTTTTCCGCCGCTAGCCTCGGCCCGGAACGGAACGCGCCGCCGCCGCGCGCGCCCGCCGCGCGCCCCGCCCCCGGCCGCCCCCGCGAGCACGCGCGCCCCGCCCGCGGCCGCCCCCGCCAGCAGGCCGGGCCCACCCCGCGCGCACACTAGCCCCGCCCCCGCCGCTGTCCCGCGAGCGCGCGCCCCGCCGGACGGTGGGCACTCCTGGGAGGGGCGGCGGCGCCCCCTGGCGGCCCAGAGGGCAGGTGGATGGCTCCCGGGCCTCCAGGCCTCCAGGTCCCTCCGCCTGTCTCAAAGTCACATGCTTGACCGGCAGACTGACAGAGCTGCCCGCCGGTCTTGACAGCTCATAGCCTGACATGTATCTGTCCATGCATTAGTCACTCACTCGTTACGCGTGTGTCGGCTGGAGCGTCGGATTTGCTGGCTGGCTGTCTCCCGGTAGGTCACCTCCCAGGGGGGCCTAGTCAGTATGGGAAAGTGTGGGGACCTTTCCTGGGTCTCCCTCTGGACCCAGAGGAGGGCCGCTGCAACCCAGCCTTTGCTGTCAGACTCAATCCTTCCCAGCTTAAATACTCCTTAATGGGCGTGGACTCCACAAGTCCACCCACCTGGAGGGAGACTTCCAAAGCTCTGCATAGAGCAGAGGGGACCCCACCTTGGAGGAAAAACTATCTGGGCTGCACAGGTACTGAAACACTCCACTGCCACCCCAGACGCCAGAAGGGCTCTGCTCCCACAACTCAGAAATCAGGTAAAAACAACAGCTGTCCTGTATCAAGTGTCAGATACTGTGCAAATATTATCTAAATTAATTCCCCATATAGTTACTACTGTCAGCCCTTCCCCAATCTTAGCAATGGGCAGTGGTAGTTTGTCGTCTTTGTATAAAAACAAGTGTAGCTTCGAGCTCTCCTAGCCACGAGAACCCAGCCCCCTACACCTTCTGTGTCAAATGCAGGAAACAGATGTTGAGTTAGAGGTGAGGGTAATGTCTGCAAAGAGAAGGGGGAAGAAGCAGGACTGGGCAAGAGAGTCAGATCTGCCACAGATGGGCCAAGCTACAGGAAGTCCAGGAACAAGACCCCCTCTTCAGAGGGGTTCCCTCTGGGCAAAACTGTCAAGGCTCCAATTCCCCTTGTCAGCTGGGGATTCCCAAGAAGAAGCCCAGATGCTGCCCTGAAGGCCCAGCATCTGGAAGCTGACACTCCTGGAGCTTTTTTGAAAACAGAGCCTTGGAGCTGACCTCCATGATTGCCACACCCTCCCATATTAAAATTCGAGAGGCAGCACTGGTCCCCAGCCAGGCAGCCACTCCACTGCATGACCTTCTAACACCCTTCACCTTCCTCTGTTTTGCAGGCACTTCTCACTGTACGGGTAGTGGTAGATTATCCAACGTGTTGCTATCAGACCAGAGTGGGTGAGGGACCAGGAATCAGGTCCATTTCTGCTCATCACACATCTGAGCCTGTGTTTGTGTTGCCCATGATGAGTGCTCATTATTTACTTCCTGGATGACTGGCAGGTATTGTGCCTAATACATGGAACAAAGTTACAGTTTAATAGAAACAGAAAAGTAAGATAGTGAGATCACGTATTCATTCAGTTACCAGAGATGCAATGATGAATAAGACTGATATGATGCTTGCCTACTCGGGGTTTACAGTCCAACAGGGTAAAGAGAAAAGCAAACAGACCTGTGTGAAGAATGAATAACCTCACACCATTCCCAGCTGCCTGTAACAGCATATGCAAAGGCTCATAGGCAAGACAGAGACCATGGTGCACAGAAAGAACTAGGAGGAAATTATAACATGGAATACAAGGCTGGGAGTGATAACAGGGAGGTCAGAGGGGTCAGCAGGGAAACCTGCACTGCATCAAACCTGGCTAAAGCTGGGGGGCGGGGGGAGAAGAATCCACAACAGTTAAATCCATGCTAGGCACTAGAGTTTCCAGCGTGAAAAATATACTAATGCTGTAATGGTGGATGATATTCCTATAGAGATAAAATGTCACATTTCCTTTCCAGGAGGTCAAGTGCATTCTCTATAACACTAATAATAATTATTGATATGATGAGAGCAACACTGGGCTAGAAGCTATCCATGCTTTTTCACGTTGAATCCTGACCACAAGTCTAGGAGATGACCACTGTATTCCCCTTTTCCAGCTGGAAAAGCTCACATCAGAGAGAAAAATGTTTACTAAATAAGAGCACAATATGGGGCTCCCTGGTGGCACAGGGATTAAGTCTCAGTGCTATCAAGTTATCCGCAGCCACTGCAGCACGAGTTCGATCTCCAGCCAGGGAGCTGACCCACATGGCGAAGCAAACCTCTCCTGTCTTGCCCGCTGCTCCCCTCAGCAGTGTATTTCAGCAGATCTGCCTGCTCTGCTCCCCACTCTGCCTCTGGTGAGTCCTCTCACCTCCCACACCTCTGGCCTATACCCCAGTTCTTTTTTTTATATATATATAATGTTTTCTCTATGTAACAAGTTCTTTTTTAAAGATTTATTTTTATTTATTTATGCAGAGAAGAACTGGGGTATAGGCCGGAGGTGTGGAGGTGAGGGGTGAGAGGATTCACCAGAGGCAGAGTGGGGAGCAGAACAGGCAGATCGACGGAAACACACTGCTGAAGAGAGCAGCAGGCGAGGCAGGAGAGGTCTGCCAGGCCTTGTGGGAATCTCCCCGGCTGGGCACCAAACTCGTGTCTCTGCTGCCAACAGCTCCACAGCCCAGCGCTTTAACTCGCTGTGCCACCGGGGAGGCCCGACCCCAGTTCTTGTATGAATAAATAAAGCAAATCTCTCTCTCTCTCTCTTAAAAAAAAAAAAAGATACAATATGTTCTAAATTACAGCAAAAATTATGAATGGAAGTTGAAACGCTTCCTGGGAGTTTGGACAACTCCCCAATGTTTGGAGAAGCTTCGCTGGAGGAGTAATTTTGAGAAAAACTGAACATTATAATAGCAAGGAATCCCTTGCTTTTTATAACAAAGCTTTTCTTTGTTACCAGAGGGAGGGTTTGGGAGAGTCTATGAACCAGTAAGTCCCATGTTTCTCATGCATAAGGGTAGAATGCTGAGGATTCTTCCTGGCAAGTTGACATTCCACACCTGCCTGGGAAGGGAGGGTTTAGACACACAGAACTGCAGGGGCAGAAGGAATCTCAAGAGATGATCCTTTCCGTGGGTGGGGGGTGGGTTCACTTCCAAAGCAGCTGTGCCCTCACGTCTGTGTACAGTGAAAGGCTCACAGGTTGACCAGTTCTCCTGGAAGCCATCCTGGCGTCTCCCTCAGTTTCCACAGTCAGTGCTGCCGCCATCCCTCTGCAGTTGTCTCTCAGTGGAGCCAAACCTGCAACATGGTACCCCATTAACCTCCAAGCCGGGCCTCTGGGGTCTATTTCCACCCCAAAGCCAAAGTTGCTTTCTTTCAATCAACCCATTGAGGTAGAATCAATAAATGCGCCTGTTGCAACTGTACTAGTTTGATAAGCTTTGACAGGTATATACACCCAGAAATCACCAGTCCAGTCAAGATACAGCATATTTGGGCCTCCCTGGTGGTGCAAGGTGTTAAGTCAAGGCACTGTGAAGCCATGGGCAGCCACTGCAGCACGAGTTCAATCCCGGCCAGGGAGCTTCCCACATGGTGCAGCAGACCTCTCCTGTCTCGCCCACTGCTCCCCTCAGCAGTGTATTTCAGTAGATCTGCCTGTTCTGCTCCTCACTCTGTCTCTGTGAATCCTCTCACACACACACACCCCACACACCTTGGCCTACATCTGTGTTCTTGTATGCATAAATAAATAAATATTTTTTTAAAAAGATACAGCACATTCCATCACTCCTTGCCCTGGGTCCCCTCCCCATCCTGGCCCCAGGTAGCCAGGAGTTTGCTATCTGTCACCATAGATTACTTTGCATTTTCTACTCTACCTTTATATAAATGGAATGCATGTTCTCTCTTTCTCTATCAACTCCGGGTCGAAGGGGATCTGGCTTCTCTGGCTCCCCATGCTCAGGAGATCCTCCCATGCCATTGTGGTAGTCAATCGCCCCTTTTTATTGCTGATTACCACCCCATTATGTGACAGTTTGTTTCTCTGTTGTGCTGTTGATGGCTATTGTAGTTCCAGGTTGGACTAAAGCTGTCATGAATATTCATATAGATGCCTTTGTGGGGACATAATGTTTTCCTTTCTTCTAGGCAGGAACACCTGAATCACAGAGCAGTGTTTTTTGTTTTTGTTTTTAAAGATTTATTTGTTTATGCATACAAGAGCTGGGGTGTAGACCAGAGGTGGGGTGAGGTGGGGTGTTGAGAGGATTCACCAGACAGAGTGGGAAGCAGAACGGATGGATTGACTGAAGTACACTGCTGAGGGGAGCAGCAGGCAAGACAGGAGAGGTCTGCTGTGCCATGTGGGTCAGCTCCCTGGCTGGGGATCAAACTCCTGCTGCAGTGGCTGCATATAGCTTCATAGTGCTGAGATTTAACCCCTTACGGCACCAGGGAGGCCCCTCCACAGAGCAGTGTTTAAAAAAACGATATTCTCCAGAGCCTTCCTAGTGGTGCAGGAGTTAAAGTCTCAGCACTATCAAGCTATGCCGGTTACTGTAGCACCAGCACCGAGTTCAATCCCCAGCCAGGGAGCTGACCCACATGGCGCAGTGGACCTCTCCTGTCTCTCCTCTTGCTCCCCTCAGCATCGTATTTCAGTAGATCTGCCTTTTCTACTCCCCACTCTCACTCTCTGGTGAATCCTCTCATCACCACAACCCACACACCTCTGGCCTACACCCCAGTTTTTGTATGCGTAAATTAATAAAAACAAATCTTTAAAAGCCTCTGTACCTGTGAGACCCTTTCTGGAATGTTCTTTCCAGATCTTGTCTCAGCTGTCCCCGCTCATCACTGAGGTCTGACTGTACCATCTGGACATTTTCTCTAAAGTCTCCCCATCCCCCATTAGGCCCTATTCCCTCATTCTGCTTTATTCTATTCACCTGGTGACATTACATTTTGTATTTATCTATTTATGCTTTATCTCTCCCTCCCCCATTAAAATATCAACACTAGGAGAAGAGACACTGTCTTTTTTTTTTAAGATTTATTTTTATTTATTTATGCATACAAGAACTGGGGTCTAGGCTAGAGGTGCGGGGGGTGAGAGGATTCACCAGAGACAGAGTGGGGAGCAGAACAGGCAGATCTCCTGAAATACACTGCTGAGGGGAGCAGCGGGTGAGGCAGGAGAGGTCTGCTGCACCATGTGGGAAGCTCCCTGGCTGGGGATCGAACTTATGCTGCAGTGGCTGATGATGGCTTGATAATGCTAAGACTTAACTACTGTTGTGCCACCAGGGAGGCCCGGGACTGTCTTGGAAGTATGAAGGGGACACGACGTACAGGTGCTGTCTTGCCTGTGCTGTGTAATTCGCTGCAGGGTCGATCTGGATGAGATCCCCAGGACCGGGATCCCCAAAATCCTCTCCTCCATGGCAGGCCCTTCACAAGGCCCCTGGAACTGACAAAGGAAGGCTCTAACTAAAAGCAGAGAACTGGAAACAACCCAGTGTCCATCAAACAGGATTAGTTAAATAAATTACATACAGACCTACAGTGGAAAACTATGTAACCACTGCAGAGATGGAGGAAGCTTATTATGGCCTCACATGAAACAGTCTCTGAGACCTAAAAAACAAAACAAAAATCAGAGCAGTGTGTGTAACATGTGTATCATTTGTGCGGAAATGTAGGAAACAATATATTTGTTTATGAGATGACTGGAAGAAGACATAAACACCAATGTTTCCCCTACCCACACCCCGCAGGGGTGGAGGTGGCCAGGCTCAGGAGGACGAAGGAAGTTAAACTAACTACCCTTGTGAATCTTTGGGATTTTGAGTCACATCTGCACTTCTTCCTATTCCTGAAATGAAGTACTATTTTAAAAATACAATATGATTATAAAAATGAGGCTGGGGGAGCTAGAGAATCAGCTGCTGAAGAGTGACTCCCACGAGGCTTAGCGAATGTCCCCTGGATGGCGTCCCTGGTGGCGCAGGGGTTAAGTCTCAGCACTATCAAGCTATCCTCAGCCACTGCAACATGAGTTCAATTCCTGGCCAGGGAGCTTCCCACATGGCACAGCAGACCTCTCCTGTCTTGCCCACTGCTCCCCTCAGCAGTGTATTCAGGAAATCCACCTGTTTTGCTCCCCACTCTGTCTCTGGTGAATCCTCTCACCCCCCCCCCCACACCTCTGGCTTACACCCACCCCAGTTCTTCTACGTGTAAATAAATAAAAATAGGGCCTCCCTGGTGGTGCAGCGGTTGAACTGTGGAGCAGTCCCACATGGTGCGCAGACCTCTCCTGCCTCGCCCGCTGCTCCCCTCAACAGTGTATTTCTGATCTGCCTGTTCTGCTCCCCACTCTGTCTCTGGTGAACCCTCTCGCCACCCCATGCTTCTGGCCTATACCCCAGCTTGCATGTATAAATAAATAAATCTTTAAAAAAAATTAAAAATTAATTAATTAATTAAAATAAATCTTTTAAAAAAAAGAATGTCTCCTGGAAAGAGCTAGCCCTGACCTGATTTTCTCAGGATATGGGAGGGGGTGGGGAAATGACTCTAGAAGGAGGGGCTGGTATTCAGGAAGGAATGTGGAGGGCTCCAGAATGGGGCTGCAGGAATGAATGGTTGGAGCCTACCCTGCTTATCTCCTAGAGGAGCCAGGTGGCCGGGGCGGTCCTAGCAGGCACTTCCTAATGCTGGGAGAAACCCTTAAGGTCCAGGATCCCAAGACAGTCACGGGTTCAAATCCCAGCTCTGCCATCTGTGCAGATAGCTCACCTTTCTGAGCCCTGGTTTTGTCATCAAAGGCCCTGAGATGCAGCAGGTTGGGTGCTTTGCTAGGGGTTTGAGGGCAAGTGGCTTAACCACTCTGAGCCTTGGTTACTTTAATTGTCAATCTAGATAATAAAACATTTAACTCCTAAGGTAATTCTGGTAATTCAATAACAACAGAATGCAGGAAGAGGATGGAGAGATTATAGCTATAATTATTATGGGAGAACCCAAGTAGAACTTCAAGCTAGGAGAGAAAATGACACCCCAGTTCTTCTACACAAACATAAATAAAAAAGGAGTTAATAAAAAAAAAAGAGAAAAAGACAAATCGGGTATTTTTTTTAATTTATTATTTTTTTTATTTTTATTATTTTTTTTAAAGATTTATTTATTTATACATACAGCTGGGGTACAGGCCAGAGGTGTGGAGTGGGGAGAGGTTTCACCAGAGACAGAGTGGGGAGCAGAACAGGCAGATCAGAAATACACTGCTGAGGGGAGCAGCGGGCGAGGCAGGAGAGGTCTGCCGCACCATGTGGGATTCTCCCCGGCTGGGCGTCGAACCTGCATTGCTGCTGCCGACAGCTCCACAGCGCAGCGCTTAACCGCAGAGCCACTGGGGAGGCCCCAAATTGGGGATTTATCCAGTCACAAACGGGTTGCAGAATCAAGATCATAAATAGTATTAATATTAATAATTGTCATTATATTAGATGTATTATAACAGAGGGATAATTATTATTGGGGACATTTATTGTTTAACATATGCATTGTACTATCTATCTATATAGTGTTTTTTTTTTTTAAGTGGATCTACTGAAATACACTGCTGAGGGGATGGAATTCATGCCGCAGTGGCTGGCGGTAGCTTCACAGCACTTTAATCCCTGTGCCACCAGGGAGGCCCTGTACTATATTAAGTCTTTTATTTATTTATTTTTATTTATTTATTTATTTTTTTAAAGATTTATTTATTTATACATACAGCTGGGGTACAGGCTAGAGGTGTGGAGTGGCGAGAGGCTTCACCAGAGACAGAGTGGAGAACAGAACAGGCAGATCAGAAATACACTGCTGAGGGGAGCAGCGGGCGAGGCAGGAGAGGTCTGCCACACCATGTGGGATTCTCCCCAGCCGGGCGTCGAACTCACATCGCTGCTGCCGACAGCTCCACAGCGCAGCGCTTAACCGCTGCGCCACCAGGGAGGCCAAGTCTTTTATTTTTTTTAAAGATTTATTTTATTTATTTTTGCATAGAACTGGGGTGTAGGCCAGAGGTGTGTGTGGGGGTGTGTGTGTGTGAGAGAGGATACACCGGAGTCAGAGTGGGAAGCGGACAGGCAGATTCACTGAAACACACTGAGGGGAGCAGTGGGCGAGGCAGGAGAGGTCTGCTGCACCATGTGGGTCAGCTCCCTGGACAGAGGTCGAACTCATGCCTCAGTGACAGGTGACAGCTTGATAGTGCTGAGACTTTAACCCCTGCGCCACCAGGGAAGCCCTTTATGGCTATTTTTCAAGTCAGGAAACTGAGGTTCATAAAGTCACCTGCACAAAATCACATAGGCACAAAGTGGCAAAGGCAAGGTTCAATCCAGGACAGTCTGACTGGCTTACAAAGGGAAGCACGGAAGTGGTGACACTTGGCAAGTCCAGTGCCCCAGCTGGCCTGGACACAGTGCCTTGGGCAGCCCTGCTGCTTCTGCATGGACTACAAGGTCACTGTCTGGTTCACTCACTGTCCTGCTTAGAACTTTCATGGCAGCAGAATAGAGAACAGTGATTTTCATGACCCCTGACCCCATTTGAGAGCACAATGCCTTGTGCCTTCTCCCCTTCTCAGCTCCTGTCACAGGGAAGGACTCCAAGAGGCCACAAACTCTTGCTCCAAAGCCCTGTAGGTGCTGTTACCCCTGCTGAACATCTTCCTATTCTCTTTCGCCTGGTTAACGCCTCTCCTTCATTTCACAGTTCAGCCACCCCCTCCTCCAGGAAGCCTTCCATGACTACCACCCAGGCTTAGATACTTGGTCACAAGTCCCACCAAAGCATTTAATTCTGTGTCAGGCACCATGAGGAGCATGTTGTTGTATTATCTCATTTGATACCTACATGATCTCTACGGTATCCTTGGTGATACTTCAGAATCACCTGCAAAGTTTTAAACATTTTTTGTCCAGAACCAACCCTCAGAAATTCTGACTTAATTGATCTGGAATGCCATCTGGGCATCAGGAGTTTTAAAAGCCCCCTCGACAATTCTCATGCTCAACCAGGATAGAAACCCGCTGGCCTCTGACAGAGATGTGATTGTCATACTCCTTGTACAATCAGGGAAACTGAGGCACAGAGACCTGTGGCCACACCGCTAATCAATGTTGAACTAAGAGTTTGAACCCAGAATGCCTGGCTTTCAAACTTGACAGAAAAATCCATTGGCCCCAGTTAATTTCCCCAGTGATGGTGAGCCATGCCCCGGCTCTCTTTGGAGACAGCCAGCCAGAGCCCCTTGGGCTTGGGATATTTTTAATCTGGAGAAACCAGTGACTCTTGCCGACATCCCATTGTGACTTGAACACTGAGAAGATTGTTTGGGGGGCTGGTGGGCTATTAAATCCTCAGAATCCAGCTCTTCCTGCCAGTGGGGGAGCAGTGGGTGGAGGTTGGGGTGAGGATTCACTCCATGGGGGACTGAAATTTCCAAGGAGACTTCCTTTTGAGGTGGAGGGGGAAAGGGTCAAGATGACCTCACCCAACACAGCCCCTTCTCCTTGCTCTCAGCTGGAAAGCGACTGGAGAACAAACCAGTGTAGGAACTGGACCTGAATCCCCCCTTTCTTCTCCCTTCCCCTAGACCGGATTGCCCTGTGAAAGCTGCCCACTGCCTCAAGCCTCGCAATGCAAATGTTCTCCGACCTCTCCTGCTGGCTTTGCATATGAATACTGCAGCACAGCCCTGGGGTCCCAACTTAGGGGCACCTCTTAAAATGCAAAATATGCCTGACTGTTGTACAGGCAATCTCCTAGAACCCCTTCTCCCCCTGTAGGCGAAGAGGCACATCCAAGTCTGTTCACTGTAGTGGTACTAATACTCAGGGAAGACTGGAAACACCCCAGTACCCCTCCACGGGGATTGGTTAGCTGCAGTGCCATCGACCCATGTGGGAAGAGCCATGCCCAGACATGGAAAATAGACCCATGATTTAGGGATGAGCAGAAAGGAGAAGGAAGTAGAAGAACTGCATGTAGATGTGACCTAATGTTGGTTATATGTTGACAAGTGAATGGACAACTTGGAGGAACAGTCTCCTAAGGGTGGAGGTGGGATTCAGGCTTTCATCTTTGACTCATTACTACATATATACAGTCTCTGGGTTTTGCATACAAACACGTGATGATTTTTGTTAGTCCTGGTGAATTTTTTTAAGGGAGATGATGTCTTGTTTGATGAAATAACTGCTCCAATGTAATGACTACTGTGTGCAGACAGGAGGGGAGGAATTTTATTTTTTGGTCTCTTCTTCCTTAACTTGGGGATTTTTTTTTAAAGTTTTATTTATGCATACAAGAACTGGGTGTAGGCCAGAAGTGTTGGGGGTGGGGGTGAAAGGATTCACCAGAGTGGGGAGCAGAACAGGCAGATCTACTGAAGTACACTGCTGAGGGGAGCGGTGGGCGAGACAGCAGAGGTCTGCTGCGCCATATGGGAAGCTCCCTGGCTGGGGATCGAACTTGTGCTGCAGTGGCTGTGGACAGCTTCATAGTGCTGAGACTTAACCCCTTGCGCCACCAGGGAGGCCACTCTTTGAGCAGTTATTACTGACCCCATTTTCATCACAGTTGCTCAGTTCAGGCACACTGACTGGAGGGGACTCTCCCCAGGAAACCTACCTTAGCTTACAGACAAATGGTGTTCATTTCTCTCACTCAGCCAGGATAACTTGGTGACTGAGCAGGAAGTGGTTAAGATGAGTGAGGAGCAAAGGGTTTTTAGGATCCAAGGGTTTCCATGGCAAGGGTTGTCGATTGCACCGATTACCTGGGGAACATGGTGTTTTTATAGGAGAGAGCAGTTACTGCCTCACCCAGCTGCTTAAACTCAGCACCATTCACAGTGGAAGACGCACTACCAGGTTCACAACCGACCTCTGATGTTCTCTGGAATCTAATGGAATCACGAGGTATTGCTTCTACTTTATAGAAAATACAGGAGAGAGGGCCTCCCTGGTGGTGCAAGGGGTTGAGTCCCAGCACTATGAAGCTATCAGCAGCCACTGAAGCACAAGTTCGAATCATCCCTCGGCCAGGGAGCTTCCCACATGGCGCAGCAGACCTCTCCTGCCTCGCTCACTGCTCCCCTCAGCAGAGTATTTCAGTCGATCTGCCTGTTCTGCTCCTTACTCTGTCTCTGGTGAATCCTCTCACCCCTCACACCTCTGGCCTGAACCCCAGCTCTTGTATGCATAAATAAATAAATCTTTTTTTTTTTTAAAGGAATACAGGAGACAGAGGGACGTGCTAAACAATACCATGGGACAACCTACAGGAGAACTGTCTTGGGACTCCTCAGAAAATCAGTGCTATTATGGAAACAAAAAAGGCAGGAGGATTTCTCTAGATTTTAAAAGACTGCATATGGGCCTCCCTGGTGGCGCAGCGGTTAAGCGCTGCACTGTGGAGCTGTCAGCAGTGGGTGATGCGAGTTCGACGCCCGGCCGGGGAGAGTCCCACATGGTGCGGCAGACCTCTCCTGCCTCGCCCGCTGCTCCCCTCAGCAGTGTGTTTCTGATCTGCCTGTTCTGCTCCCCGCTCTGTCTCTGGTGAACCCTCTCGCCGCCCCACGCCTCTGGCCTGTACCCCAGCTTGTATGTATAAATAAATCAATCTTTAAAAAAAAAGACTGCATATGGTGTGAAAAATGGTATAGCTACTCAGGAAAACAATTTAGCAGCTTCTTAGAAAGCTAAAAATACGATTTACCATACAGCTCAGAGAATTAAGAGCTTAGGCTCACACAAAAATTATATAGGGTGTGCTTAGCAGCTTTATTTGGGATAGCAAAATATGGGGAATAACCAATGTCCTTCAATGGGCCCAAACCCTGGTGCTTCCGTGCAACAGAATACTACTTAGCAAGGAAAAAGAAAACTGTTGATACATGCTTGAGGTCTGGGTGAACCTCAAGGATGTTGTGTTTAGTGAAAAATTGCAACATAAAAAAATCACATACTGCATGATGCCATTTATATAAAACTCTAGAAAATGAAAATTCAACTATAATGACAGAAAGAAGAGTAGAGATTGCTGGGGGGGAGGGCGAGGAGAGAGACAGGAGGGTGAGTTGGATTACAAAGAAATCCCAGGAAACTTGGGGTGATGGATGTTATCTAGACTGTAGTAAAGGCTTCACAGGTATAAACGTTTTAAAAAGTATCAAATTGTATGATTTAAATATATCTACCTTCAAGGCCTCCCTGGTAGCCTAGGGGTTAATTCTCAGCACTACCAAGATAGCTTGAGCTCCAACCCAGGCCAGGGAGCTGACCCACGTGGTGTGGCTCAGCAGACCTCTCCTGTCTCACCTGCTCCCCTCAGCAGTGTATTTCATTAGATCCACTTATTCTGTTCTCCACTCTGTGTCTGGTGAATCCTCTCATCCCCCGCACCTCTGGCCCACACCCCAATTCTTCTATGCAAATATAAAATCTTTTTTTTAAAAAGATTTATTTATTTATGCATACAAGCCCGGGTACAGGCCAGAAGTGTGGGGCGGCGAGAGAGTTCACCAGAGACAGAGTGGGGAGCAGAACAGGCAGATCGACAGAAATACACTGCTGAGGGGAGAAGTGGGCAAGGCAGGAGAGGTCTGCCGCGCTATGAGGGAATCTCCCCAGCCGAGCATCAAACTCACGTTGCCAATAGCGCCACAGCGCAGCGCTTTACCGCTGCCCCACCAGGAAGGTCCCGCAAAAATAAAATCTTTAAAAAATAAATATATGTACCGTGTGGCACATCAATTATGCCTCAGTGAAGTTGCTTGGGGGAAAAGAGGGATGATGACAACTGTTTCTGCAAGAATTGACCAAAATAAAGCACTTCAAGTGGAGTAAGAGGGCTGTTGCTTTTGGAACTCGGTGGACTTCTTGGATGGCTCCATCACATTTCTGTTTATTTTCTTCATAGTCCTGAAGTAATCTGTAATTATCTAGTTTATCTGCTTGTTTGCTTATTTGTGGTCTGTCTCAAGGCAGAGCTCCCTGGAGCAGAGACTGGGTTTAATTTTCCCCAGTGCCCCTCTGAACCCTCAGATGCCAACCCACCGCCTTCCTCCATAATCACCACTTTGTGCTGAGTGCCAGAGCCGTGTTGGTTGGGTGGCGGCCTAAGCAGGTCCAGCTGAACCTACTGTGCCCAGGAAGCCACACTGGAATGAAAGGAGGCGGAGAGTGTAGGTGGAATTGGCACACCGCTGGGGGCAAGGTTTCCGGCCAGCTCTGCCAGGGATTTCATGAAACCTGAAACCCACTTCTTTCTGGACCCTCCTTGGAAAAGGAAACGTTCCCTCCACGCAAAAAACTTTAGGCCCTTCCTTTTACACTTAGCAAAAACGATACCCGCTGCAAAAATTCATAAAAAGATAAGCATATGCATTAGCAACATGGATGGAATTAGAAGGGATCATGCTCAGTAAAATAATGCAGAAAGAAAGAAAAATATCGAATGGTTCCACTTATAACAGGACTATAGAGCAATCAAATAAGAAACAGACATTCAGCAAGGGAGGGG